>JAGPOY010001320.1:0-17891 GCA_018983105.1 Silene uniflora
AAAAAATCATAAACGGCTTTAAAGTAGGACAAATAGGAAATAAACCTATCCTAATTCCTAAGAGGATATTTAGCTAACCTGCTTTATACATTCCAGTTTCGGGGCTTCATAAATTGCCACCTGAGTTTCATGGACGACCAACATATGAACCTGGTCTTGCTGAAACAGAACTCGGGTTTGAGCATTGGGGCTTGCAGATCGCCCAGTGGGCATCTGCAAGAATTTACTAACTTGCTTTTCCCAGCCCTCGATGCTCCAAACACACAACTGCAAGTGAGACACAAAATTGAAGGAAATCTCATTTCATTCCAGGAGAGTGCATCAAGAATATATATCAAAATAAAATGTGCGACAGTGAAAGGGTCATATTCATAATTAGATACAAAGTAAGCAAAAATCGAGAACAGCTGAACCCACCACATACAACCTACCAGAATCACAAGAAATTCCTTCATAATAAAAAGAGCCAAAACAAGAAAGAACAGGGAGAAAAAAACTACCGACAGTCATTCACTTTTATTTGCAACTCCAAAGTCAAGTAAATAAATCTTACTAACTGATAGAAGAATGAAACAAATTTCTGAATGTGTGGATGTAGACACTGTCATGGCACTTGTGAAATCTCTACACAAATGAAAACCTTGCAAGCTGTGTTACTGAGACTCTTCTACTAGGAGTCGTGTCAGACACGGTGTCGGAGTGTCTGAAACGGCAATTTTGGGCAAAATTTTAAAGTTTTTGGTCTAAATTGAAGTATCGAAGTGTCGTGTCGGTATCGGGCAGACACGTGTCGGACACGCGACACGGCACCAAAGTGAAGTGTCGGAGTAACCCTGCTTGCAAGTATCAAGCAGCAGAATCCTATTTATGTTAACTATACGCTCTATAAAACAATTCAGTTGTCTGACCCAGCTGCCACCTATGTTACTCCAGCCTTTCATATGATCTCGTGTACGGTGTCCAATACTCGAAACCCCGGCATGAGTATGACATTTGACCACTTCATTTTGAACCAAAAGCAAAAAAAATCGTTACATAGCCAGGTCAAAATTTTACACTTGCCTGTATCTGATACATTAACAGAGTCTGGAATCTGGATAACATAGGGTGCCACACTAATAATAATTTGACACCTTCCTCTCCAATAGTAAAACACAATTTCTCACTACAGAACCAAGAAAAGGCCAACGAAAATTTGATACTACTGCCGAAGAGGCAAACACATACCTGCGAATCGGCACCCGATGAAACTAAGACATTCAGAACATTGGAAAAGGCAAGACCGGTAACTCTTTTTTGGTGACCCTTGAGCTTGCTACTAACCTGATCAAGAAAGAAAGAAAAACTTCAATTAATTCCATGTTCCAGCCAACTCTGGTGAGATATTTAGAAGTTAGTCTAGGAAAGCACCTCATCAACCCGAACATTGTATATATGTATTGTTGAGTCATCCATGCCTATAGCTATAATATTATTGTCTTCAGGATGAAAAGCAAGAGATGTTGCCGCAGGCGGTGGAGGCATGAATGTTGTCATAGTCTAGTGCAAATATGAGCAGAGATCAAATTTGAGTCACTTTGAACTTAATATCATAGCAGAAAATCAGACAATATACTAGATACCTTAAACGTCATCATATTGAACAGCGAAATCTTCCCACCAGAAGCTGACATCACATAGGAATCATTTTTAGAAAGGGCAAAGCATGGAACAACATCCTCTGGGTTTGCTGATCCAATCTCATTTGTCATTAGGACCCCACTAGGCGGTGTCCATAATTGAGGAGCAACGGCAGAAGTTGCCTAGAACAATGCCACATTCGTAATAAGTTAGAAGGAAGGAGGACAAAAAATTCTCTTCATATGAAGTAAAATATGACCACCTTTCCAGTAACATTGCGTTCATTCCTCTGCCATTTCCAAAGCTTGTGGGTAGCATTGTACGATAAGGCCAGCAGAGCACCTCCAGAATTGGTATACATCAATCTCATTATCTACAATAGGAAAGATGACATGATAAACTCAGTTTGTCTAGACAGTTACAAATTTAAAAGTAATACTTCAGAAATTGGTGTTGGCTAGAGTTGATAAGCAAGTTTTTTAACTAGAGTACTCTTATAGGTTAAAAAATACGGAGAAAGAATAATTCATTCCAATTTTAACAGAGACATGTACTCCTTCGTTCATATTTATGATATTTTTTAATATATCCAAATAGCCCATTAAACATTCTGCTACGTTTTCAAAACGATATAGCAGATAATCATTCCAATGGAGTTACAAGCTCTTTACTGTTACAAGGCAAGGAGCACATCCAATCCCCACTGATACTGATAACGATGTGAAAACCAACGACTTATTACACTAGTGCATTTGCACAAGGAGCGCTACGCAGCTAGCACAATATCGATCACAACTTGAAGTTACCATGTGAATGTGTGATATTATATCTAAAGACAGCATACCCACAACTGTTATTCTTTCACTACAAATGCACTTTGCCAAAAACATTAGTTTCTTTCGTTTATGGGAAATGTATTTAAAGAAAATAGGACCATCTTCCACACATCTACGATTCAGCTCTTCTAATCCTCTTCCAAGCCACAAGAATGTTCATAGTCCTTTCAAACCCAAGCTTAAACCCAACTGGGTTCCACACGAAATTTTGAGAGAAGTGAGAGACCAATAAAATAGAGGCCAGAGATAAGTTCCGGAGTACCAGCATGACACCCTCATAGCATAGATACAGCCACCTTAGTCCTAGGCGAAGGCTACAATTCTACAACAGGAGTACTAACAAAAAGCCTAGGCTGAACAAGGCTTGCTAAACTGACTGCAAAATTGCAAAACACACACTATCTTTAGCTTCGGAAATAGGAAGGTGAATATATGATGGACCAAAGAAAAATTACTCATTAAATCGTCTACGCATGCTTCATCATAAAATAGCATTTGGTTAACGCAATTCGGGATGCAATATTCATTGCGAGTCGTTTGGGAACCACCTCTCTAATTTTAACAAAGAAGTGTGGCAACTTGTACACGAGTATACGACCCCCACCTCCCCCACCACCTACCCTGCCATAAGCAGGACAAGCAGTAGAGCATTTAGCCAATGGTTTAGTATTATATAAGTCAAATTGCAACTTTGCGAGCACATACCCTAACTGGCAATGTATGATCAGCAAGACGAAGAGAACGAAGCTGAGATGGATCATTGATTTCCGTAAGCCTCCAAGCTTTTGATTTCTCTATGTTTGGCTTCACATCTGGCGTACTTCGATTATCTCCATTCTAATGAAACGAGTATCAATATCGCATTAGTGAAAGCAGAGTACAAGGACCTCGAGGTTATAGCACATCAAAGCCTTAGTAAACAGGATTCCTTCTGACTCAACAGGTGCCTTATGTTTGTTGGAAATTCTCCTAACACAGAAAGGGAAGGGGAAATAAAAGAAAAAGAGCAAACATAGAGAACTTGTTCAGTCAAAGGAAGTGGCTTGTTAGCAAGTAACTGACAACAGCTTTAATATCTTACAAGACCAACCATAGATGTCAATGGCACATTTCTTTCCCCGACCCCAACATTGGTCCCTACCATTGGGCTGGAAGCACGAGCGCCAAATATTGTGGTTAGAGGAGCCTACATAAAAAGCAATTGAGTCAGTCGACCAGCATGTTATGGGAAATAAAAAGATATACGAATAAACCTGGAAACAAGAAAGGTAACCTTTGCCGAAGAGGCAGAAGCTGCTCGAGAAGAATCCATACGACTTTCAATTGAACGCACAAGGCGAACACCATCTGTGCTAGCAAGTACTTTGATTCCATTATCTCCAGTCGATACAGCTAATAATATGCCTTCCTTGTTAAAACGAAGACATGGAGAGGCCTGAATAGAAGGCATGATGAGTTTTTATATAACAACTTATTAAGTTTAAAAGCTCAAGAGTCAAAACCACAGATAATTGAAAAAAGAATGTCGTTAATACCGGCAAACCACCCTCTGCATCAATGGTTGTTAAGAGATTAACATTGTCCATGTCCCAGAATTTAATACCAAATTCATCACCAGCGGCCAAGTATTTATTCCGTGTAGTGTCAAACTGTACAACGCCAACAGACCTCTTGCCCAGACCCATGTATGACCGCTTCACAGCACCCTCGCTTTCATTCCACTCCACAATAAATGATTCTCCTTCTTTGTTTGTACCACATGAGAATAGCCTGATTTGGCCAAAAAAGAATGCCACAATTTAGAGGAAGGTCCATGATCCAGAAAAACATCTCGGCAAAGATTTTTTAAATGTTACCTAGTTCCATCAGCAGTGTAAGCCATCTTCGTGCAGGAACGACCTGGAGCATCATAATCAACTCTAGAACCCCCGTGATCATATAGCCATGCTTTGATCTTTCCATCAACTGCTGTGGAGAATATGAACTGATAAAAGAAATAATAAGAAAAACCGAGAATTGAAAAATGAAGAATAAATGGCCAAAAGACATCATCTATAATAGCAACATAAAATTGAAGCAAGTCAACTATGTCAGATGTGAAAATTAGCACCAACATCAACAGTGATGAGAAAATAACACTAAACAATCATAAACATATGTTATGAGTAAAAAGGGCTTGCCAGGAAAATTAATGACATAATTCTTAGAAACATGAAAATGAAGTCAATCATGCACGTATCAACTATCATGTCATGAAGTCATGAACTCATGATGCATAATAGAGATTCAGTTATAACCTCGATGAATTAAAATTAACATCCACACTAGGTCAAACAAGTGTTCCTTCAACAATGAGTGTGTGAAGTCTGAATTAGCCAGGGACAAAATTCTGAAGGTAAGCCGAAAACCATCTTTCTCGAAAATACAACATGACAGGCATCAGGCAGGGGAATAAAACCTTAAAGGCATTTCAAATCAGTAACTGCAAAAATAACCAAGTTCCTAATTGAAAGACATCCAGCTACCTGAATGCTTTCTTTGTGGTGGGGACACACAGAATACACTGGTGCTTCATGACCTTCAAAAGTGAAGAGCTTAGAACCACTAGCTGCATCCCAGACCTGCAACCTCTTGACAATTAGGACTACATTCCAGTTTAAATCATACAGGCAAATCTAAATATTTAGTGTAACAAACCTTGATGGTCTTGTCTTCTCCACAAGTAATAATACATAACTGTTTGTTTAGGGGTGCAAAGGCCAAATCGCTCACGTTCCCGGCATGGGCATCAATCTAAAAAAGAATATTAAATATTAAAGAATTGACCAACATGAAAATAAAAATAAAAAAAGTAAATATTCTCAAATAAATCTATATATACAACAAACCTCAAGGTGGTTGCGGAGCTCGGTTCCACCAAGGTAAGCATAAACATGCACAATGTGTTTGGAGTAGGCAACACCTGCAAGTTTGATAATATAAAATCCATTGTTAGCTGAGACATTATTGCTTAGGACCAGAACTACTTCCTTTCACAGTACACATAACCTGTATTACTCCGACTCTCGGACACGGCGTCATGTCTGACACGTGTCGGAGTGTCTAAAGTGATGTGTCGAAGTGTCATGTTATGTCGGACACGCGACGTGACAGCTAAGTGAACTGCCGGAGTGACATAGCAAATCACTAATACTGTCCAGATTTTGAAGTGTACAGCTAACAAATGTGCTTGGCAAATCAAAAATTTTACACAAGAATGGCAAAATGTTAGAAAATGGCAGCATACCAAACAGAGCTCCATCTAAACTCCAAGCAACACGATTGACCGAAGCAGTGTACTCACTCGCTAGTGAAGCCTGGAATAACACCAAAATTAGCATTGGTCGAGCTATAGATTAAAGCTAGCGGATAATTACAGCTATGTTTCCTACCTGTAAGGGGACTGTGCAGTGTGTAAGTTCCCAAACTTTGAAATTTCTATACACAAGTCTTTCCTTACTGCCGACCTCCCAGATGGAAACATCGCCTAAGTTTGTTCCAACTGAAACAACAAACTCACCCATTGTCAATCATTCAATCAACCATTGTCAATCATTCAGTCAAGCACCACACAAATTCATTCACCACTCAACGAGAAAATAAATGAAAAGGTCAGATACATGTAACCAAAAACTTACCAAGAAGCAAAGAATTTTGCACTGGATGAAACTCCATGCTCTTGACTGCAGAACCTTGATTTAGGTTTGCAACAACGGTCTTGGGTAAATCCTCAGAAGAATATAATGTTGGTGTCTGACTCGGACCAGGAAACGTTGTAGGCAAGATATTCAGGGGCATATTGTTAACCTATGAAAAAGAAAAGTCAGAACATCAGAGATAGAAAACCACAGTCTGCATATCAATTGGCTAATAGTAAAAAAAAATTCCAAAAAAAAAGCTACCTACAAAGTACATTCTGTCAGACTTCTTCTGTAAGGATTATTTTTCGAGACCGATACCTTTCTAGAGGAACCAAACTAGCCGTATGTAGCCATTACCTTACTCCCAACTTGCAGCCAACAATAATAATAATATACAAAATGTATTTAAGGACACTAAACGAGCAGTGTGACAATCATGCAAAATGAGGGTGAAAAAAAAATCCTACACCAGCTGAAGCAAAATAAGCGCTCGTTACCTTACTCCCAACTTGCAACCAAAAACAATATTATCATGCAACATTTAACACTACCTTAACAAAAATAAAAATCCTTATATAGTTGAACTAAACTGAACTACAATAATAAAGAAATTCAATGTGGCACTTCGCATGCAGATACTGTATAATTCAAACATAAAATGGCTACAGCAGGAAGCTCATTACCTCATCTCCTATATTAAGATGTCTTGATCTCTTCAACAGGTCAGAATCCGCAGTCTGATAGTCTACAGCAGGGTTGTCAGTTGCAGTTCTAGGGCGTTTTACCATTGCTGCTGCCACATTATAAGCAAGAATATTTTAATCAGATTTCGACATCACCCATAACTGAAGTAGATTAAAAAAGAGACTCTAATGTGTATTGGCATTTCGAAAGAACAGGGACCTAGGTAGTGCCACTATTTACAGGCTTGCCGTTCCCATTTAAACTTTACAGGCATGCAGAGGCATCAGACATGCATTTAAATACACAGATATTACAGATATACGATAGACTAATGGCTATGAGTTAGATGGGTGAATGATGTTGTTTCAGCAACTACACCACTTTATGGCGCCTATGCAAATGATATTCCAGACCATGAGTACATTGTCGAATTCCTACAATGTGACGTGAAAAACAGAAAATACATTCTCTCACATGGACACCTCTTAAAAAGTATACTTCATCCAATAAATATATACACATACAAAACATACTTACATACCCAACTCAGTAACCACCATACCAAAGCAAAAGAATATAGATTGGAAGACGGCTTGGCAGTCAAGGAAGATGAAATAGACAGCGAAGATATACTGCTATTAGATTAACAAAAAATACTATCCTAGAGGTAACCATAGACGTACAAAAATTACCTGCATTGCTGGGAGCCCCAAGGCTCATAGGATGGCTAGTACCTACAGAAACAGTCTGGTGTGGTACAGAGGAAGGATTAGCCATCCAACCTGCCAAGGGTGCAGTAAAACCTCCTGGTACAGTTTGGAAAGGCTGTGAAACAAGACCAAGTTAGTTCACATTTTAAAAATGTTGAAGTCACCCGATAACAAAAATAAAGCTACTCACTCACCCCGTGAGCACCTATAGGTGGGAAGCTTCCCATCTTAGCCATGACGTTTGCTAAAGGATTGGTGCCAGGCGATGGTGCCCTAGCTCCATTAGGTTGTCCACAAGAATGATCCACAAATAAAGTCTTAATGTCGGGGTTGGGTCTTTGATTCTTGCATAATTGATGTTGCCAGTTCAAACTGCAAAAAGGATAAGCAAATTGAAATCTAAGCCTCACTGGCAAAAGAACGCATAAAACAGGGAGAGAAACAAAGATGGTCAGAAAATTTTAGTTCTCACCTCTGGTTAATTAATGTCCGCAATCTTGAATTCTTAAATGTAGGGAACTGGAGTTTATCTCGAAATAAAGGATTTGCCTCGATCAATTTCTTGAGCTCGACCAACATGATTGCTCTAGCAGACTTGGTGTCTCCATATTTCGACAGCTGCTCATTCTCCCTGGATACATAAACATCAACATTATGTCATTTCTTAAGTGACAAAGATCTTACTACTATTACTCAAATTATATGATTGTAACACAGATGTTAGGCTACTTGCCCTAGATGAACATGCACCCCTAAAGTACCTAACGTGATTAATAAACAGACGAGAAGGATAGACCCTCGCGATAATAAAATGAATAAAACAGCAAACTCATACACATGATTAATTTAAAAACAACACTATTTCCCACCATATTAAGTTATGCTCATGTCTATAAAGACGCCAATTCACTCTCAGACTTCATATGAAACATTTTTTGTGAAAATGTACTCAAAGAGCCAACAAAAAGAGCTCACCAAATTAGCATTCATGTCGCCGTGAAGAGCCACTCATAGCAGATACACAGCTTATTCCACTTTATAGAAATGAAGAACCATTCACCCCCCCAAAATCAAAAATCGATGTTTCACTAAGTTACTATTCTAAGATTTATCATAAATAGATTTAAAGTGAACTACAGAGCAATAGCAAGGGGCATCTTGAAATGTTGCAAAAACTAATGATGTAGCTGTCACTTCTATGCCTGAAGAAAATTGCACCGAAAAAATAGGAGGGACAGGTTCAATACCTAAAATTAGTCAATGTCAACAGCATTGTGATTTCCTTGAACAGATCCTCGTTAAATGTAGAAAAAACCTTCAAATCCTTCATCAGAATCTCGACCGCCTTAGGATGTTCGCGTCTGTGCACACCAATCAGCCCATGTACCAAATCAATTATTACAATCAATGACTGCCAAGGGGTCAACTCAACTACAAGGTCCGAAACAAATGAGCAGAAACAACAAATGTTGCACAACAAAATAAAAGCTCTCACGTACCGATCCAAAGCTTCAAGATACTTTTGTTTTCGAATCTCGAAGAAGATTTTCATCGAGTAACGATTATCATCCACCTTCGTAAATCCAGACAAATATGTCTCCACATCATCCCATTCTCCATTCGTCACTGAATCCTCAAAATACCTCATGTTGAAGAAAAATCCTGATTCTTTCTCCAACCTTCCAACAACATCAACATGTCAACAACAAAAAAAAAACGCCTTAATACATCCGCTCCAGATCATTCAAAATAAAACAATGAATTAATAAACTTTCTAACAGTTCAAGCCATCTTGTGGTATTAAATCAACAAAATTAACTAAATTCAGAAAATTGATGCCTGAATTATACGAAGTATAAACGAACCACCAAAATCCTGAATCTTTCTCCAACCTTTCCACCACAACAACAAAAATGCCCTAATCCAACCACCCAAGATTATTCCGAAAAAAATGGCAATTACGTAATAAACTTAAAAACAATTAAAGCCATCTAGCAGTATTTTCAATAAAACTTAAAGAAATTCAGATAACTAACGCCGAAATTATATAAATGAACAACAACAAAAATCCTGATACTTTCTTCAACCTTTCGAAAACAAAAATAATGCCTTAATCCGGAGATTATTCCCCAAAATTGGCCATCTAGCGATATTATTTCAACAAAAATTAACGAAATTCAGAAAATCAACCCCTGAATTATATAAACGAACAACAAAAAAATCCCGATTCTTTCTTCAACCTTTCTACAACAAAAAAATGCCTTAATCCATCCACTTGACAAATTCAACAAAAATTAACCCCTGAACTATTTTTGTTTATAACAATGGAAGCCATCTAGGCGGTACTAATTCAACAAAAATTAACGAAATTTAAAAAACTAACTCCTGAATTGTGTAACAAAAATTTTGACTCTTTCTTCAACCTTTCGACAACAACAAAATAATATGCCTTAACCCATCCACTCGGGATTATTCCCAAAAATCGGCAATGAAGTAACAAACTTAATAAAAATTGAAGCCATCTAGTATTACTAAATCGACAAAACTAACTAACTTCGTTAAATTAATGCCTGATATATACAAATCAACAACAACAAAAAATAAACAAATCAAAAAAAATTACTAACAAGGAACAACAATCTTACCTGTGAACTGTATCTTTGAATTTCTCCTCATCTAAGAACTGAAGAATCAAAAACACGAGCTCTCTACTTAACGAGGACATCCCCACTCCTAGTAAAAAAAAAAAGTTGACAATCAGTAAAAAAATAAATATCAATAAATCGACAAATTAGGGTTTACAATCACAAAATCAATAATCTGCAACATTTTCCCCAAAAATTAACTACAAACAATAATCCGAGCAAATCAATCAACAATAATTAACATTTACAAATACAATTGATATCAAGAACTAAAACAATCATCACTAAACAAATTCAAATTAGGGTTTACATTCACAAAATCAACAGTTTCCCCCAAAATTAAGCACGAACAGCAATTCAACCAAATCAATCAACAATTATTAACATTTCTGCATATAATTGATATCAAAAACTACAACATTCATCAGTAAAAAAATCAAAAAAATGAAATTAAATGTTGCATGCATAAACCCTAGAGTAATTAAGCAAGTTGAAGTAATTAAAGTACCTTTTGCGAAAAGTTGTTGAATTAATTGACTATTAATTGACGATAATTTTCTGAGTTTTAGGAGAGAGGAAGTGAGGAGAGAGAATGAAGAAGAGTAGATCGTGAGGAGAGAGGGGGATGGAGGAATACTTGGTTATTTATAGTACGAGTTTGAGTTCGATAAGACGGTTTTACACAATAATTATACGAGTAACTATTTGTAATGGATCTAAAAGCCTCTCCAATGGTTCAATAAAAGGATTGCTTGCAAATTCTAAAAGTTTCAAGCTAGTTGCTTAACCATTGTAGAGCTCCACAAGGACTAGCTTAGTTTGAGCAACTAGCTCCATGGAGCTAGTAGCTCAAATGGACCCACAAAGTGATATAAGTCAATTAAATAAATATATGCAAGCTATTTAAGCAACAACTCTTATGGTTTAACCATTGGAGGAGTTTGTAGCTTGAATATGTTATAGCTCAAAAAGGTGATGTGAAAAATTAAGCTAGTTGGATTGTTGCTTACCATTGAAGATGCTCTAACTTGGAAGAAAATCACATTCCTTATTAAAATAATGCAATTGTCGAAGACGGTTTTATATATCAAGTTGTACCATAAGCATTGTACAACCAAGTTATAAGAATCTGAGCTTATATGTATTTTTTTAGCTAATTCAAAGTTTATTTTATTGATGTGTAAATCGATGGGGTCTATACTTTCTAATAACGCTCATATTCTTTAACACATAGCTCGGATACTTTATCACAAAGCTCAGATTCTACGCCTCACAACATATACAACTAGTTGTATAATCCATAAATTGAAACATTTGTAATAAAGTATCTGAAAGAATAAATTATGAATGGATAAAAGGTCTAAAATTTAGAAACAATATATTTACTAAATACTTTGTTTATCTTGATTATTTGTTTACTTTTTATAGCGATTCATTTGAGGAGTATTTTAATCAGAGGTTAAGCAGATAATAAATACTACAGTATAATTTTTTTTGATTTATTTAACTTTTGGAATAATATAATGTTAAAAAAGTAGTGCTAAATACTTCATAGGTTTCATTCATTTGTTTAATTTTTCTTCTTTGCAAGGGAAGTTATCCGAAGGTACAAATGTCTGGGATGGAAGGAGCGTAGTGTTTGTAGGTAGGCGTATTTCAAATAATTAGCGTGTGTCTTGTGATTGTATATGTTCGTTACGTCTCATATCCACATTCACACTTAAATGGTGTCTGAGTCGTAACTCTCACTTTTAAAACCGATTTTGTTTCCTTTATCATAAAATTGTTGGTTAATTTTTTTTATTCAGAGTACACTGCATTTTCTTTACATTAATGACTAGGAAACTTGCACCAAAGATTGTAGGCGGTGTTTACGAGGTTATCACCACCTTATTCAACAGTATGTAAGGCTCTGTTTGGTAAATAACTGAAAAGGTAGTTGAAAACTGAAAAGCTAACTATAAACTGAAAAGGTAACTCATAAAATAACCAAAAATTATGAGCTGATAAGTTAACTGATTATATAAAAACGTGTTAAACTAGCTGAAAAGATAGTTGATTTTGGCAAAATGATATGATAATTATTTAATATTGTAGATTAAATGGGTAATAAATGGAAACGGGTACCTGATTTCTCAAATACTACATGAAAAAACATTTTATTTCAGATAACTTATTTGGTCAAATAAGATATTTACTAAACACTTACAAAAAAAATAAAAAAAAAATAAGGTAACTGAAATTTCGGACAAATAAGCTATTTTGTTCAAATAAACTACCTGAATTGTCTTGTCAAACATAGCATAATTATTCTGTGAAATGTTTTTTTTTTTTATATAAAAACAAATTTATATTAATAGAAATAAATAAATATTATCCCCTAACAATATAAATCGATCTCATTCTATAATTGTAAAATTTTGAAATATCCCATCCTAAAACTAGAAAGTTTATAATGGAGGAGTAGGTGAAGTTCCACGCGTTTCTTATTTTGGGAGCTCTGATATGGAGGCTGGATTATCTCACCCGGGTTTTTGATAAGCCCATATGCCTATACACAACGTTCAAATAGTCACTATGACTTATCAAGTATAAGAGGCATGAATTATAAAAAACTCCCATATAAGCTATCCGCACATGTGGCTTCTAGAAAACGATGCCACATACGAGACTACGAGTAGTCGAGTACAAACCAATGTACACGTATGTACATTGAAAGATAAATTACCATCAAAAGTGGGGAAACTAATTAATGTCTGAGATAATATTACCCAAAAAAACAAACGCATCATCTTACTCAATTCAGCGTATTCTGTCTCTTTTTCCATCCTTACCCTTCATTTAAAAAAAAAAAAATTAAATAAAAAATACCAAAACTCCCAATACCCGACACCCCCTGCCAGAGGCGAGTCTAGGATTTTAATTTCGTTCGGTGTAGCAAAATATATACCCAAGGTAAATTGTATAGATAATTAGTGTGAAAGCGGTAAATATTGGTTTAACAAATCACGAAATTCTAACCAAATTTTTTGCTTTTGATGTAGCGGCTGCTACACCATAAGTCATAGTGGCCTTGCCCCCCTCCGCCCCACCCCCCACCCACTGCTCGACCACCCACCACCGGCGCCGACCACCTGTCCCCTCGCCGTGAATAGGGATGTCAATTTCACCCGCATTCATCGAAACCCGATCCACCCAATCCTAAAAGATGGATGAAAACCCGACTTAAATGGATAATAGATGGATGGCGGATGAAACGGATACGGATGACGGATGGATTGGATGAAGAAATTTCACCAGCCACTCATCCATCACCCGATTTTATTACTTTTTATATAATGTTTTTTTACATATATCACATTATTAAGATATAAAATTTTTAAGTTTTCAATTTTTTCTACTCTCAAGATACATATTTTATAAATCTACCCACTAGTAAGTTAAACCAAATTAATCATCTGACTTTATTTTGTAAAGAATAAAAATCATCATTTTTTAAACTTAAAACATATAAATACACAACAGTCGTTTATCACCCGTTCCAACCGTTTCATCCATGGATGATGAATGGATGGATGACGGATTATATGTTTCACGAATGATGGACGGGTTGGATGAGATTTTAAAAGGACAGATGGCTGGATAACGGATGAGGCTTCACCCGACCCGAACCCGATCCACTGACATCCCTAACCGTGACCTTCATTCCATTCCCCAACTCCCGCCGTCGACCTAGCAACACCTCACCACCACCACCTTTGGTCCCACCTAGAGCTGGCAAGTCTGGCCCGACCCGAACCCGAGTAAACCCGGCCCGAAAATAATGCGACCCGAAAAATTGTTCTTCCGTTTAATTTTCTTAGTGTTTCTAAATTTAAAATTAGTTAAGTTGATTAATACTAAAGTTTACCTAACTATGAGTATAATATATAATGAAAATTTAATTAAACTACTATACTTTATAAAATTAACAAAAAGTGAAAAAAATATATATGTAGAACAATTATAGGTTAACCGGTAACCGAACCGTAAATAACCGTTTAAAGTGGTTAACTGAACCGTTTATAACCGTTAGAAACGATGCGATTTAGGTTCGGTATTTTACCAAAACATAACCGTTTCCGAACCGAATTAAACATGCGTCACCGAACCGCGAATGAACACTCCTACTTAAGTCTAGACTAGAGGCCTATAGGGTAGAGGGGTGCCAGCCGTGCCACGCGGAATTTTTATTTTATTTTTCTTTTAATTAGTAAAGACTAAAGAGTTAGGGTTCTTCCTTGCTCCAGTGTAATCATCATTTCAACAATAATTTTTAAATATTTTTGTTCAGATTGCAGGTTTACAATTGATTCAAGCTACATAAATTCTCGAGAATTCCCAATAAAACCCATTAAAATTCAACCGAAGTTTTGCATTTGTGATGCTTCATCCATGGCTTCGTGCAATGTATACTAGCAAAAGAAGGCGCCTTTTCTCGAGTTTGTATACCCCAGCAAACTCGTTTATCTCAAACAAGTGTAAAGGTGAAATTTTTACTAATTCCCATGTTTTAATTTTGCATTATAATGATGGAAATTCATTCAATTTAGTTCTTGTAATTCATTACTATTTCCGTCTCATTAATTTGTTTACCTTTAATTGAAATACGTCTCGTAGAGAGTATTTACCTGTCTGTTCACTGTGGAGTATTTTAGTTCTTGTAATTCATTACTCCCTCCGTCCCAATTGTGAAGCGTATTTTTATCAAAGGTAAACAAATGACTGAGTCGGATGGAGTATATCACTTCCATGTTTGTTTACTGTGGTAGAAATGTGTGTAGGCAGTGGCGGAACCAAGGGGCTAGCAGGGATGCGCACCCTGGACAATGGAAAATTTGGTTAAATTTTTTCGATATTTCTTTTTTCTAGGTTACCTTACTGCATTACTAGTTCGCCCCTATCTAGGAATCCTGGTTCAGCTACTGTCTGTAGGATACTACTTCGTCGATTTCAGTCAACTAGTCCAAAGTCGAATGGTTCTAATTGAGTGAGATGGAGGGAAAAGTACTGCTTTAGTAGGAAGTATTATTATTCGTTTGTTAAAGTATGAGTTTTGCGATGGTTTAGTTTCCTTAGTTTGAAGAATTAAACTATGGATGAGTTAATGACTAGGAAGTTTAGGCGCAACAAACATTAGATGGTCTAGTTTCACATATTATTCGATGTTGAAGGGAGATAAATAGTAGGATTAATATGTTTGAGATGGAAAAATCAATATTTCAGGCTCATTATCAAGTGATCCGGTCGTGGGGAAATCAGTAGCAGGCATAAGAAAGTATGTTGGGTTGGAGAAAAGCTCTCCTAATTATTTGAGGTTTCTATGCACGAGTAGTGCTGGTTATTCGAGTGTAGCTGGGGTGAACACTCCATCAAGGGAAGAGGCGGGCTTTGAGTCCGAGAGTGCCAAGGAAACTATCGGTGATCTGAAAACGAAATGTTTGAGTGCGAAGTCACTGGATTTTACGCAAATTGACAAGGAGTTGCTTCCTACTGTTCTTATAGTAGGGCGGCCAAATGTAGGCAAATCTGCCCTCTTTAACCGGTATTGCTCTAGTTCTATCTTAAAGTTTGTATTGGATTAACTGATGGATAAAAAGTCCTTGACACTGATATGAGAACATCCATGTATTTTGTGGGTGCAGTCTGATTGGAAGGAGAGAGGCGCTTGTTTATAATACTCCAGCTGATCATGTCACTCGTGACATACGGGAAGGAATTGCCAAACTTGGCCATTTACGGTTTAGAGTCCTTGATTCTGCTGGTTTAGAAGCAGAGGCTACTTCAGGTTCTATTCTCGGACGGACTGCAGATATGACTTCAAATGTTCTGTCTAGATCTCAGTTTGCCATGTTCTTGATTTCAGCAAGGTATGTCATGTTACCCACATTCCCTTTGAATAAGTGATGTCAAAGAGTTCTATTTTAAGTTATTGTCCTATTTTGGGATTAGTTTTGAAAAGCTTGCCTTTGGTGCTCTGAGGTTCAGTACGGGCACGGCACTACCCAAAATGCCTTGGCGCCGCTTATGCATAAGGCACATCAAGCAATGTGCTGCTATGAGAATTCCATATTTTTTCTCCTTGAGTTATTTTATTTTGGCTTCTCCTTTCTCCTACTCTCCCTAAAGGGGCAGCCCGGTGCACGATGGCGTCCCCGCTAGGCGAGGGTCCGGGGAAGGGTCCCACCACAAGGGTGTAATGGGGGCAAGCCTTCCCTTGCCATTTTGGCAAGAGGCCGCTCCCAGGACTTGAACCCGTGACCTCACGGTCACAAAGCAACACCTTAACCGGTGCGCCAAGGTTAAATTCTAAAATTGATATTGTTGCACAAAATTTAAGTTTAAAAATACAAATTTGTTAGCAAAAGTTGTGCGCTTCACAGCTTTTCAAACTAACTCGCGAGGCTTTCAAATATATGATTGGGGAGAGGAGTTGATTGGTGGCTTTATTTACTAATGTCATAATAATCTATCTTTTACTGGAGAAGAGTAGATTTGAGTCGTCACTATAGCCACTAACGCTTCATTTACAATATGACTAGCAAAAGCCCATTTCAATGCTAGGTGTTTATCTTCTCTATTTCTGAATGTGTAGAGATGGCTTGCAACCCATGGATTTTCAGGTTGGGAAATGGTTGCGTCGGAATGCACCTGGGATCAATATTGTATTAGTGATGAATAAATCCGAAGCATTAGATGAAAATGATGGTTCTTTGGCAGCTAGTACTGGTGAAGCTTATGATTTGGGGTTTGGGGAACCTGTTCCTATTTCTGCTGAAACTGGATTGGGAATGTCGTCTCTTTTAACTACTCTTAGGCCAATGCTAGAGAGTTATATGCTTCAAGTCTTAGATGGTATGTAACAGTAATACCCTCCCTTCAAACTCTTTCATCTTCTTGTAAAAGCTTCATTCCTCTGCTTAACTTCTGGTTATAAGTTAATAACTTGAGTAATACTCGCTGGTTATGATGGTGCTGACTGCTGATAGTTAAGTGGTAAAACCCTAAAAGCTTCGCCTCACCATCTACCTACTCCTTATGGTATAGACTATAGAGATAACTACTTTGTTTTTATTTTTATTGGCTTTCTGCATTATCTGATGATTCGCTTCTTTGTATTTCGTTAAATGAAGCTATACCAATCAGTACTTCCTCTGAATCTGAGGAATCTAAGTCGACATTACAATTAGCCCTTGTTGGACGACCAAATGTTGGAAAGTCTACCCTGTTGAATACCTTATTACAAGAGGAACGTGTTCTGGTGGGTCCCGAAGCTGGTCTGACAAGAGATTCCATTCGGGCTCAGTTTCAATATGATGGCAGAACAATATATATGGTATTGTCAGTTTCCTGTTGCCTCCTTGTCTATTCATTGTTCATATGGCGGAGGATTGTTCAAACGGTTTTACATAATCTGTTAAAAACAAGGAATCGACAGATGCCCTTTAGCTTCTTATGAGTTACCTTGAGTCCTTGATCCTTGCTTTTTGTTGAAGGTTCTGATGATATTGTCATAGACATATAGTAACATTTAAATTGATTGCTTCGACTCTCGACTGATGTCTTAACCAATAGGCATCATAGTATTATCTTGATGCATTAAGACGCTTTGCTAAATGCAAGCAGCCGATTTTGCCTATTTTAACACATGCAAGTGAAAGGTGATCTAGAATTAAA
>JAGPOY010001321.1:3376-21263 GCA_018983105.1 Silene uniflora
TAATGCATCCTTTTGCGTCTGCATTTGCATTTGTTTTGCATTCACGTTTCCATTTTATGTTATTTATTTCATGTTCTATAAAAAATCAAAAATTTTAAAAAATCAGTATAGTTGCACGTTTATTTTTGCATTTAGTAGAGTCGGATTGGAGCCTTTTCCGTGATGAATTTGCACTATAAGTCTATTGTAAGCCATTCCTTGCACTTTCACGATTCAATTTGCAAAACCAAACGTGATTTCTCGAATTTTGTCTTGAAAGATATTTTGAACTAGTAGACTTGACTTAAATTTTTTGGCAAACTACTTAAAATTTCTGAGTTTTAGAGGCTATAAATTGGTGACATTCATGACAAATTTCACGTAGAAATGTGAGTAGTACTCCTTGCATGTCATGTACCATTAATTTGCACAAATATGATATTTAATTGCTTATTGCCTGCACGCAAGGGTTTGTGGTCGGTATTACGTGTTAGAGAACGATTGCATATCCCCTTTTCTCATTTTACCCCATTAAACTCCACATTAGCCAAATTTGCCAGTTGACCCTTAACTACAAACCTAAATTTAGCCTACCTTTGCTGAGCTAGTTAGTGGTTTTGCGGTATACTTTGCCTTGTATCAAATTTTGGCTCGTTTTTATTATATATGGAGTGGGTATTTGTGAAGAAAGTTGCTTACAGATGAGTCAGTGCTCGATCGAGTGCCTTTCTGGTCGATCGAGTAGGTTTTTGGGTGAAATGTGCTCGATCGAATGTGTATCTGGTCGATCGAGTAGATGTCAGTTGAGTTTTCCCTCGATCGAAGACCTTACTTCTCGATCGAGGTATTTTGGGAATGAGTCCTCCTCAATCGAGTATACTACTTGTCGATCGAGGGAGTTTGCCTTTGTTCAGCCTGAAAAAAAACAAAATGAAAAATCAGAAAAAATAATAATAATAAGGCTGAAGTTTTAATACACCTCCTATGCTTATTCATATTATTATGAGGTGAATTTTTGGGAATTGTTGTATTTGCCTAACAAAGGCATTGATCTTAATTTTGATTGGGAGAACGGGATGTTTCACTATGGAGTTTGATTTGGTTCTAGCTCGGCTTTGACCTTCACTTTTCCGTAACTATTTTGCCCTTCTTACCAATTAGCCTCACATTCCCATACTTATGCAATTGTGTGGCACGTAATAGTCCTTGAACGGTGGTATACGTGTGTACGGTAGCTAGAATTATCTATCATATTATATTGCATGCATGATTATGCCGGTCGTAGTCTAGGCGAGCGACTATTTTCCTTCTCTCTTTTACATATAATTTGCTTACCCTTTGCTTTGTCAAGAGAAGAGTGACCCGGGAGAGTCCGAATTTTTATGAGTCTTGCAAGATCAAACGTCCAACTTATTTTCAAGATATGTATAAATTCTGTTCACTTACGTGTTAAGCTTTGCGATAGTTGAAATGTGCATTAAACGGTTTGGAATTGACTTATAGCTAGCTCTAAGAATTGCTCCATTCCATTAGGTCCATATAGTTGCATTTAGTATTGCTTGAGGACAAGCAAGGGTTTGGTTTGGGGAAGTTTGATGCGTGTATTTTATATAGACTTTTCAGTCTCATTTAGCACGCATTTCTATGCATTTTATGTGACTTTATGTCACTTTATACCCCGAATATGCTACTTTGTGTTTTCTATGCTATTTTGCAGGAATATATGGAGAAGTAGCGGAAACCAGCCTAAAACCGTCCCAAGTATGCATTTTAGGAGATGGAGGAAGACGGAGCGGAAATCCATGCAAAGGAAGCCAAGTCAAGGGCCATTTAATATTGACTATGACGCTGAAGGCCAAGAAGAGGTCGATCGAGTCCCTGCTGTACTCGATCGAGATGAGAAGATGAGCAGAAGCCTCGATCGAACTGCCCTGTGTTCGATCGAGTGGAACCCAAGAGAAGAAGTCTCGTTCGAGCTGTCCTGTGCTCGATCGAGAGAAGTTGAAGACTAAAGGCCCTCGTTCGAACTGACCTGTGTTCGATCGACAGGTGACTCAAGGAGAAGATCTCGATCGAGAGGTCTCATTCCTCGATCGAGAGGATTGCTTTGGAGAAATGCTCGATCGAGAACCTTAAGTGCTCGATCGAGTAACTATTCTGACGGGCTCATGCTGTTTACGTAATTAGGTTTTAGAAAGATTAGCTTTCTTATAAATAATGCGTTAATACGCCATAATCAGAACACCTTCTACCTCTGATTACATACTTTTACTCTTAATTTTCCAGAACTTTAGTTAAGTATTTTACGGGTTTTGCAATTGCGAGGATTTGTTCTTTACGCCGGATTCGCTAGATTGTAATTCCTCCCTACTCTTAATCTTAATCTTTCATTAATCGTTGCTTAATTCTCGTTTTCCTTTATATTATTTCTGCCCTATTTTCTTATGTTAATTAATTCTATCATTATCATGTCGCATCTTAGTTATTCATACGTTAATTGTGATTTTATTACCATTAGCATGAGTAGCTAATTTTTTAGTATGTTGGGATGAGGGAAGCTACGGTTAACGCATGATAGGGTAGTATTTTGTTTAGTTAATTCGCATGCTAGATTTCGTTCTATGCAATTTATCGTTATTGGTTGATTGAGTGCACGCAGGAGACCAATTGTTTAGTTAACCCCGACCTAGATCGAAAGATTGGTAGGGAAGGCTTGTATAGATTCGATAGGTAATACCTAATTAGGGCGAAAGTCAATTAGGAGACCCTAGAGCGATTAGAGACCGAAAGGGTATAATCGTGGTTTAAGGACCGAAAGGTGACGACCACGCTCTTTCTAGCTGTATATAGACCGAACCGAGTGAACCCGTTTATGCATGTTACCGTAGTGGACCGATTCCTGACATATTCCCCTTTATCTGATTGTTATACCGTATTCCTGCTTTATTTCTCTTGTTTTATTTCTCTCTTTTAATCTTAATTAGTTTAGAAAACCAAATTTAAACCCCCCATTTGTGACGTAGACAGATTTTAATTCGGACAATAGTTACCTCCCTGTGGAGATCGACCCTACCACCGTTAGCTACATAGTTAATCGTTTTAGGTAATTATTTTTGGTGTAGTACGACCGACATCAGTAACGTAACTTGACAAATAATATGTAAATTAAAGAGCACGACTTTTCGCAAAGGAATTTCAAAACAAAACAATAAAACTTACTTGATATGAAAATTTCGCATAGATTGTTTGCAGAGGATTTTTGTATTTCGAAAAGTGTATTTTGAAATGATGAGCATCATGTGTATTTATAGTAGAGACGAGAGATAGGGTGGAGCCGAAACCCTAGCCTCAACCGAGAGATTCCTGGTTTATTTCGCAAGAAATAAATCTTATCTCTTAGTTAATTTAATCCAAGAGATAAATTAATTAAGTAAATAAAATAAAAGTTAATCTTATTTTATTTAACTTAATCTTCCAAGATCTTTTCGGTTTAGCAAGTAAAATAAATCAAATATGTATTTAAGATATAGGAATATCTTGTAGAATATAATATAATTTGATTTATAACTTACTTAAGTTGGAAGACGGAGAAACATAAGGTTTAGTCGAAACCCAAGTCTAGCCGTGTAAAAGGGTAGATTATTTCGCAAGAAATAAATCTTATTCCTTTCATTTTTTAATCCATAAGATATTAAATTAAGTAAACAAGATAAGATGAAATCTTATCTTCCCATAATTTAATCGTGTAAATATTTCGGTTTAAGTAAATAATTTTATCTAATAATAATTTTAGGATAAATAATTATCATGTAAAAATATTATAGAATCAACAAAGATAGTTTACTTATGCAAGGAGATTTATGAACCAAGTGACTCGAAAATCTAGGCGGCCGAAACCCTAGATGCACGCATCCCTAGGTCCGTCCGTCACACCCTTGGCCGAAATCATGGATTAGGTCAAATGGTTTAGCAAACCCTAGGTAGCATGACGACTCATAAGCCGTTTTACTAACCAATAGGGAAATGTAAACAATTCATTAAAACGACCCATATTTCATCTCCATTACGAACACACATGATTTTGAAATATATTTATTAAATAATTTTATCTTTTGAAAAATAATTTTAAAACTATTAAAATCGTGCCTTTAAAATACTACCCAATGTTATAGCAAAGCGTGCCATAACACTAAGCTTGTCAAGTAAAGTACCGTTACTCGATGGACACCCTATACTAGCTAATCTTCCTGGAGATTTTCAGTAGTAGGTTATCTCTTCCGTGATCGTAAGCTCTTCATCTTGGAGCTTGTTTATAGACTTGATCGAGTCTTCGCTTGAGTGATCGTCATACTTGAAACTTTGTTACGGTTACTATGACACATTAAGGTTTCTTCAATGTCATAGCTCAAGCCGCTATGTCATTTGTATTGCTTTGTAAGAAGCTTCATTTCCTTCAGTACTTGTATCTTGTTCTTCACAAATCGTAGCTTAACTTGTAACCTTCATCTATTCTATTTATAGACTAAACAAACGATTACGAGCACAAGTATATAACAGTTAAACATAGACTTAGTCATTATCAAAACTCTAACATATGTGGACTCATATGATCCAACAGATCCTCTGGAGATCGCCCTTGTAACTAGTCCAGCTGAGGAAGCGGGTTCATGGAGTTCAGAAGTATATGAGATAGAGAAGCTGCTCACAGGAGAAGAATGCACGAAGCAAAAGGTTTACTGTCTAGGTAGCCCATCCAAGGCTACCAAGGTATCGAAACCCGAACTCAAGCCCCTTCCTTCTCATCTTAAATATGTATTTTTGGATGATTGTGAGCTGAATCCGGTAATTGTCAATGCTAGCCTTACTGAAGGCCAACTTTCTGCTTTGTTGGCTGTTTTGAGAACTCACAAAAAGGCTATAGGGTATAGAATTGACGATTTACAAGGTATTAGTCCTGACTTTTGCATGCACCGTATTCATTTAGAAGAAGGTCATAAACCTAGTGCGCAAGGTCAAAGACGGTTAAACCCTCCTATGCAGGAGGTGGTAAGGAAAGAGGTTCAGAAATTACTTGATGCTAGCATTATTTATTCTATTTCTGACTCTAAATGGGTTAGTCCTGTGCAGGTCGTGCCTAAGAAGGGAGGCACCACGGTAGTTACTAATGATAAGAATGAACTAATTGCTACTCGACTTGTTACAGGTTGGCGAATGTGTATTGATTACAGGAAGTTAAATACGGCTACCAAGAAAGATCACTTTCCCCTCCCCTATATAGATCAAATGTTGGAGAGACTAGCATGTCATAGTTATTTCTGTTACCTAGATGGCTACTCCGGTTTCTTTGAGATACCTATACACCCCGATGATCAGGCTAAGACCACATTTACTTGTCCATATGGTGTATTTGCATATAGGAGAATGCCTTTTGGTTTGTGTAATGCCCCTGCTACTTTTCAGCGTTGTATGATGGCCATATTTTCTGATTACATAGAGTATATTATGGAAGTCTTTATGGATGATTTCAGTGTTTATGGTACTGATTTTGATGTTTGTTTGAAGAATTTGTCTAAGGTTTTGCAGCGCTGTGAGACGAGCAATCTTGTGCTTAATTGGGAAAAGTGCCACTTCATGGTGACTGAAGGGGTGGTACTTGGTCATTTGGTGTCAGGACAAGGGATTCAAGTTGATAAAGCTAAAGTTGAGGTGGTTGAGCGACTCCCATACCCGGTCAATGTTAAGAGTGTGCGAAGTTTCCTTGGTCATGCAGGGTTCTATCGTCAATATAAAGGATTTTTCTAAAATCGCTCATCCACTAACCCAACTTCTTCATAAAGTTGCCTCTTTTGTTTTTACTGATGCGTGTGTTGATGCTTTTGACAGGATTAAACAGGCTCTTATCTCGGCTTCAGTGATCCGGTCTCCAGATTGAACCCTACCGTTCGAGATTATGTGCGATGCCAGTGACTATGCAGTTGGAGCTGTTTTGGGGCAGCGAAAAGATAAAGTGTTGCATGCAATTTACTATGCAAGTAAGACTCTCGATGATGCGCAAATCAACTATGCTACTACAGAGAAGGAGCTTCTTGCGGTTGTCTATTCATTGGACAAGTTTAGAGCTTATCTTGTGGGCTCTAAGGTGATTGTGCATACAGATCATGCGGCACTGAAGTATTTGTTGGCCAAGCAAGAGGCCAAGCCGAGACTTATTCGTTGGATTCTGTTTCTACAAGAGTTCGTCTTGGAGATTAAGGATAAGTCGGGTGTTGAGAATGTTGTTGCTGACCATTTGTCTCGGTTGAGACATTGCCAGGAGGAGTCTCTTCCTATTGATGAGTCCTTTCCTGATGACCATCTACTTTCTATTACCGCGGGTGCTCTGTGGTTTGCTGATTACGCGAATTACTTTGTGGGAGGTACTCTACCTCTCAACTTATCCTATCAGCAAAAGAAGAGGTTCATGCATGATGTGAAGCGGTACTTTTGGGACGATCCATTTTTGTTCCGAGAGTGCGCTGACGGTATTTATCGACGGTGTATTCCTGAGAGTGAGGTACATGCTATTCTTACTCACTGTCACTCCTCTTCTTACGGTGGTCATCATGGTCCGTCTAGGACGTTTGCTAGGGTGATGCAGTCGGGCTTCTTTTGGCCGACTATTTTGAAGGATGCTACTAGCTTTGTCCGTTCTTGTGATGCGTGTCAAAGAACGGGTAATATTTCGCAAAGGCATGAGATGCCTCAAACCGGGATCTTGGAAGTGGAGATTTTTGACATTTGGGGTATTGATTACCAAGGGCCGTTCCCTTCTTCTCATGGGAACCAATATATTCTAGTAGCGGTGGACTATGTCTCTAAATGGGTCGAAGCGGTCACCACTCCTACTTGTGATGCTAAGGCAGTTGTAAAATTATTTCAGAAGATCATCCTCCCGCGATATGGAGTCCCTCGTGCAATTATAAGTGATGGAGGGAAGCACTTTAATGAACGCCACATTAATTCGTTACTGAAGAAATATGGCGTTACACATCGTAGAGGATTGGGCTATCATTCACAGACGAGTGGGCAAGTGGAGATCTCAAATAGAGAGTTAAAGTCGATCCTGGAGAAGGTAGTGAGCAAGAATCAGAAAGATTGGAGTCGTAAGCTTGATGACACTTTATGGGCTTACCGTACTGCATTTAAGACTTCAATAGGTGCATCACCGTACCGGTTGGTCTATGGCAAGGCTTGCCATCTTTCGGTAGAACTCGAGTACAAGGCTATGTGGGCCATAAAAGAGCTGAATATGGATCCCTTACTGGCGGGTGAGAAACGATTGATACAATTGAACGAGCTCGATGAGTTTCGATTGCATGCCTATGATAGTGCTCGAGTGTATAAGGAGCGGACCAAGAAATGGCATGATAAGCATTTCTTGCAGCGGGAATTTCATGTGGGCGAGAAAGTTCTACTTCTTAACTCCCGTTTGCGTTTGTTTCCAGGTAAGCTTAAATCTAGATGGTCAGGACCGTTCACTGTCACTGAAGTGAACAAGTTTGGGTCGGTTACTTTGACAATCGACAAAGGTGAGACCTTTAAAGTGAATGGGCAACACTTGAAGGTCTACTATGATGGAGCATTCATCGGAGTGGTAGAGTCCATCGACCTCTACACTATCGATACCTCTCACTGATGAGGTAATACGGTCGAGCGGGACCGCTTAAACCAGCGCTACCGGGAGGCAGCCCGGATTGCCTTTGTAATAATTATGTAATTTAGGATTTCATTTCATTTCGTATTTATTTATTTGCATTTTAATTTTAATTTTATTTTTAATTTTTATCTCGAGTGATGAGAGGGAGAGAATTTAACTTGTTTATGAGTTTTGCAGAAGAATTATGACGATATAGCCAAGTAACAAATGAAAGAAAGTGAGGAACGAGATCAGGTCCCTGAACTCGATCGAGTTGTCCCCAACTCGATCGAGTTCCCAGGAATTTGAAAAGTGCAGTTTTTACAAACATCCTGTAAACTACCCGTGAACTCGATCGAGTTTTCACCAACTCGATCGAGTTCTTGCTACTGAACCGGGTTCCGCGCTTCACTATTACTCAGATTTCGCCTCTTGTTTTCCTTATTTCGTCATTCATTCTTCTTATTTCCTACTTTCTCTCCCTAAATTTACCCCTTCCCCTATTCTAAATTGCTATATACCACATATTTGCTCCATACTTGCTCCTAAGTAGATTAATTGCAATATAATTCACTCCTTTGTCTGATTTTGTGCTTGAATCATCTTATTCTTCAACTAAAGGTAAATTTTCGAAACCTAGCTTATTTGGTCCGAAATTTTCAGTTTTGATGATGATTTATTGTGTTTATTGCCTTGAATCGTCCCTAGCTTGATTATAATTGCTATTGCCTTGCTATTTATGCCCTTAATTGCTAGATTTAAGCCCCGAAATTGAAAATTTCAGAATTAGGGTTCTTATTTACGGGTTTAAAATTGCATTAATTTGGTTAGTAATTGTTCTCTAATAGCTTGGAATCTTCATTGCCTAGCATATACTTGCAAAAGCCCTATCAAATTCATAGCTTATGTGTGATTTTCGACCTAAAAATCGAATTTTACGACTCACCTTGTCTTAAAAACGTGAGCTATTTCGTTCTTAAAAGTGGTTTTTGATTATGTTAATGTCATTTGTAGGCATGGAGGACGCGGCATCTAGCCATAGGCGAGTTCGACGGCGACGGGGATCCAACAGTCCGTCGGTTGGAGAAAATGAGTATGTGGTTATGGAGGAAGAAGAGGTTGAAGAAGCTGATGTGATGGATTACCCCTTTATTTTATTTGTAGATGGTGACCAACAAGATAAATTTGCAATTCTCGCTGCTAAGAGGATGTAAGCTACTAAGTGTGTCGACAGAGCCATTTTGAGAACTCTTCGGATTGAGCAAACAATGGAGGACATGTTCTCTGAAATAGGTTTGGCAGGTCTCTTTCACCTCCAAGAACTCTCTTATCGTCCTCTCACTTTAGAGTTTTTGAGCTCCTATCGTTTTCAAAAGCGTCGTCGTCGAGTTAGCTTTCGATTAATGAACCGTGACATTGAGATATCTTGTGATAAGTTGGCTGACTGTTTGGATTATGATGCCCATGACGTTGACGATTTGGTTGCTATTCCAGAAGATAAGAGCCCCGTTAGATACTTTCCTCTGTTTACAGGTTTTTCTGATGTTAACATTAGTGGTATGGCTCTTAGTGATGTGCAACATGTGTGCATCAAATTATTTATGCGGTATCTGAGTTACTTGCTCTACGATCGACCTGACAAGAGCAAGGTTAATTCTATGGAGGTTCTCTTGTGTGCTAGCTACTTAAATCCATATCGGGAGCCTTCGTTTATTTTTAGCCCTCCTATTCTCATTGCTAAAGCCTTGGACCGCATGGCTAATCAGAGGGCTATTCTGGAATGTGGAGCCATAATGACTCGGTTGGCTCGTCGACTTGTCGGTTTTGATGGTATGCCTCCTTATGAGCCTATGTATGATTGGCCAACTCTAGTGGATGGCGATTTTCTGCGCTACACCGCCAAGTTTCTCACCATTATCCGTGGCACCGATTATAGATGGTTGGTTCGTGGTGATTTGTATATGAAGATGTCGAATGATGAGTTGCCTCCTATCTCTTCTTTTGAGGAAGTTGAGCCTGCTATGCGGCATGACCCTATGACTTATTTGATCCCGTCTGAGCTTCTGGCTCCTTTACCTGCGGCTGCTGATGTGGGTGGTGCTAGTGGTTTGCGTAGCCACCGTCGCCGCCTTCCTACTCATGACCCGTCAGCTTTTCAGCCTGGCGGTCCTTCTGTGTCTCCCGGCTATCATTTTGATCATCTGGTAGCCCACGATATGCGAGTTCATGAGGGTATTAAACAAGCTTTGGTTAATCGACGTATGTGGGAGAAGATGGAGTCCTTGAGCTTGTCTTCGGGTCAGCCCTACGCCGGGGCAACACCTAGTTACTATACTGGAGCCGGTGATGATAGTCATATCTTCCATCTTTACGGTACCACTCCGACTGATTTTTATGCTAGTCCTTATAGCACTGCTTTCGGAGCTTTGACACGGCCTTTCTACACTCCTATTCGGCCGGATATGCCAGTTGGTGGCTTTGGAGCTTCTGGTGCTGAGACTAGCCAGGTTTCTGCTCGTGGTAGAGGTCGGAGTCGTCGTGGAGGTCCTGGCATTCATATCCGCGATGTTGGTGAGGCTGGGCCCTCACATTAGTGACAGCTGGTCACTCTTTCTCCCACTTTGCAGCTGGTTTGGGAGAGCATTTATATATACAGCTGATACTATCTTTCCTTGTATGTTCTTTTATTATACTATTTAGTGTGTTACTTCCCTTTCCCCATTTTTAGTCGTGTCCTCTCTAGGTTGCCGCTGTTGATTATTGTGATTTCTGTGTTGTTAGAATCACATTGAGGACACTGTGATATTTAGGTTTGGGGGAGTATTTATTTATGTTGTGTGATTTTATTTCAGTTGTGTGTTTTTAATTATGTTGTGTGCTATAAAAAAAAATTCCATAAAAATCAGAAAATTTATAAAATACAAAATGATGTTATTTATTTTATTAGATTAGTTTTGGTGAAATTGAGTAGCAATGATGATAACTTGCATTGTTTTTACATTTGAATCCCATAATAGTTATCCATGTACATTGTGATTGACTCGTTATTCACGAAAATAAAGCTCATAACCCAAGTCTTGACCATGTTTGACATGCCTTTTATTGAGTAGATTTGACATAATTATGTTGGCAAACCACTTAATTTCTGAGGTCTTAGAGCTTCCTAAGCCGGGAACATCAGTAAACCGGTCTCATTTGTTATATAGGCTTGAGTGTGGTTCTTCTTGTGGAATGTGTAATATCAAACTGCATAAATGTGAAATTGATTTCTTAATACTTTTGTGCATTCATTTGACTTGAGTACATGAGGAAAGGAGGTTCTAACCGTTCAAATAGGCCTTATATTACCTTTTGTTTAACCCGTTTGAACCCTTGTAGCCAATCTTAATTTTATTCTTTGAGCTACAATCCTAGACTTTGCCTATCTTTTCGGGACAGTCGCAGTTGCTTGATTTTCATGTCATTATTTCAGCTACTTAGGTTGGGAAAGGGACATTTATTATTTTGTCGTGTGAGTAGTAGCTTGAAAGTTTTATTATGCAATTCCATTAATCTCTTATTGTTGAAGAATGTATGTATGAAGCAAAGAAAAAAAAAAGAAGAAGAAAAGAAAAAGAAAAATCGAAAAAAGAAAAAAAAAGAGACAGAAAAGTCGAAAAAAAGAAAAAAAAAGAGAAGAAGAAAAGAACATTGCTTCATTTATATTATGTTAACAGATTTTGAAAGAGATTTGCTAGAGTCTAATGCACTATTGGAGGGTATTTTATGCCTCTCATTTGTTGTCAAAGTTGAGATAATTTCTCTAGCCGGGTTATTTATGCTTATTGTTGTATAGAAACTGGTTTTGGTTTAGCGCTGCGACTACCGTCTTAGCCTCACATATCGTCTTACTACGGTATCATGTAAAACCTTGGGACTTGAGCTGCATTTTCTATTTCCCGTGCCTTTGAATTTGTTTTATTGGCACACTTAGCCGTCACTTTGTTATAGATATGGATAGCTTGGGATTTGTATGTGTGATTACATTGGCTCTGAGTTGCTCGTTTCACCGCTGTATGATTGCCCTATTGTATTGTGTGTTGCTTTGCTTGGGGACAAGCAAAGAGTTGGTTTGGGGGAGTTTGATGAGTCATAATTATATATACATTTATGCTTCCCCTTAGTTGTGTTTTGAGACGGTTTTGTGCTAATTATATTGATTATATGCCGTTTATGTTAGAAATGTCGACACTGCCGCATTTTGGTGTTTAATGCAGGGATGATGCATTTATGGAGCAAAAGAATGGAACATAGAACCGCGGAGTTGGCAAGACGGACAAACGGAAGTATGACACGGAAACCAAGGAAGAATATGGGAGAAGTCACGAGAGTTGGCTGAGAGTCCAGAACTCGATCGAGTTCAGATGAACTCGATCGAGTTGGTTAACTCGATCGAGTTCCCCAGAACTCGATCGAGTTCGTGCTACGTTGAAGGCTTTTCCGGATATTTCCTAAATTCGGTTTTTGTTAAGTTTATTATTTAAGACCTAATTCGACATCAGTTTGAGGTTACGCTTTCATAATATTTTCAGAACTCTTAGTTTTAATTTAGGGTTATTTAACGAGAATACTCTATATTATGGAGGTGCTTCTCAAAATACTCTAACCTATATTTTAACTACAAATAATACCAACAATCATATTCTTTCTCTTATATTAGAATAGTTAACCGGCTACCTGTTAAGCAGGTCAACCATTTTTTTTTACACCTCTCTAACGTTTCTTTTTTCAATTCTCTGTTAACCCCTCTTTAACCCTTCCCTTACCACTCATCTAATTGCCATTTACTTTTATTCTTTGTCTTCTTCTACATACAAAACTGACAATTATCAGAGCCCCAAAATCTCCGTAAGAAATACCGTAAGCCATTCACTTACTTCCCTAACAAGGAACAACTCATTAGTTATTCTGCTCCTAATTGATTGTTACTCCTAATAACCACCACCAATCCGCCTTGACATCCGTCGTTCTAGTCGATCAGTATTGTGCATATCGTAAGACATGTGATATGTGATAAATTATTAGTTCTTGATGTTTGAGAGAGAGATTAGGGGAGATATACCCTAGACGGAAGCCAGTAAATGCCGAAAACTAAATAATTAGAGGAGATAAATTACAATTGAAATAAAAGAGAGATTAATTTGCCGGAAAAAAAATTACAGTAGAAGGAAGAATGGGGATAATGGGGATAAGGAGGAAGATGTATATACTCATAAAAGGGGGAAAAGAGGGTCCCGTGCTCATACTTACCTGCTACAACAAGTAAAAATAACAGCATTATGTTTATAGAGGAAATGTGTAATTGTTTGTTGTATTGGTAGTTAAAATTGAGTTCATAGTATTTTGAGAAGCAGCCTCATAGTTCAGAGTATTCTTATTAAATAACCCTTTAATTTACGGACTACTTTTGTTGCTACTTTATTATTCCGGATCTACAATTCGTACGGTATTAATCATTCTTCGTTAATTAATTCAAGTATTATTTCAATTCAATTGTTCTTGTTTCCAATTTAATTATTGTTCATCATGATTACATCTTTAATTATTGTTGTTAATTTTACTAGCATGAGTAGCTAATTTCCCAATCTAGGGTGAAAAGGGATCTGGGTTAATGAAAGGGGATTAATGAGTTGATTAGTAGCGAAGTCGTATGAATTATCGTCTGATATGTTGTTCTTAATCTAATTGTTTGTTTGATTTAGGCCTGAATGTTATAATTAGTATCGCATAAACTAGAATTATTGCCGACCGGATTAAGACTAGCATAGGCTACAACAATCGGATGGACTGACTTAATTATAGCGACCGCATGTTAAGTTAGATCTAAAGGGCATATTTGAGTCGACCGATCATTTGACCTTAGGTAATTCGACTGACCTTATAATTGATGAAATTACATCCCCGGACAATTGACCCAGTGAACTTGATCCCTAGACCTTTTAATATTCTTGATTTCAATCGTATTCTTATCGTTATTAGTTGTTAGCTAAACAAACCAAACCCCTACAAACTGTTACCTTGAGACAGACTTAGAATAGCAAATAGATTTACAGCCTCCTTGTGGATACGATACCTGACTTACCACTAGCTTCTAGTTAGTAGTACTTGGGGTTACTTTGATATAGGTGATACGACTTTAGCCTTGTCAACAGGGCTTCTGAAGAAACTTCTTAACATTTCTGAAGGCTAACTCTGAAGGTTACCTCTTAAAGGAAGGCTGAAGTATAACTCTCCGAAGGACTGAACATGAGGACGTTTTGAAGCGAACTCATGAAGATCACTGAAGGGTATCTTGAAGGAATAAAGTATTATTTAAGGGATTAACATATGAATGATGACTCAACTATCCGAAAGATTATCTGATCTGAGGGACATTTTTTGAAAGGATTATCTGAAGGGGTTATCTGATGGATAACTTAAATTTCTGAAGGATCTGAAGGTACAATACTCTTCTTGGAATTTACTCTTGAACTCTGTGGGGGAGGAAATCATATGTTGGGTCGTCAATGGCGCGTCCTTGGCACCGCTGAGGAGAAAATAATAAATCGACAACGACGCGCCCTTGGCATTGCTGAAGAAAATAAAGGTGTTGATCGACAACGGCGCGTCCTTAGCACCGCTGAAGAAATAAAATCCGCTCGGGTCGTCGTAAGCGAAATTCCGATAAAAATTGAGAGGAAGCCCATGAACTGTATTTAGTGATCATAAACTCTCGCTGGGGAATAAATGTCGTAGATGCTGTAATCTGTTGGACGTAAATGAAAACTTTGGGCGAAACCCCCAGTTTGAGCGAGCGTTGTCCCTTATAATTATGTGCATGGTTATGTTGGAGGATGTGTCCTCGACAATATTGTGATCACAGTAATTTTAAATTACATACTTTAAATCTCATTATTAGAATACAAATAGGGAAAGTTACTCCTAGTCAACTAGTCGACATTTATCAGTAATGATTGGCTACCTAGAGTTTGACATTACTGTCATATGATGGTGTTTGACCGGTTGATCCCTTTAAGGTCATATCTTAAGGGAATGCAATCTTAATTGATATATTAATTAATTGTATGTCGATACGAATTAATTAAACTCTTGAAGTTATTGATGATATAATTGTCTAGGAGACAATTACGTTTATTTGAAATGGCACCATATGATCACAAGACGTTGTGAATTATATTGATTAAAGTCCGTATCCAATGTGGGCGACGTGTAATATAAATTACGTTAGGATACGGAATTTATTTTACACAGTAAATTTTAAAAGATTAAAATTTTCTCGTATTATCACGTTTTACGATAAACAAATATTACGAGTTGAGACGGACTTTTATAGAGAACCGTGTGACACGGTTTTATAGAGGATTTAATGTTGTCCATTATTATGGGACAAGCATGCCTAGACTAGGATGGTGAATGGTTCTTTGTTTTGTCTAAATAAGACCAAATTGAGTTGAATGAGAAACACCCATTGGGTGCTCTTCCCCAACTCCACCCGCCACTCCTCTCCCATTTCACCACCTCTTCTTGTTTAATTTTCTTGTGAAGAAAATTCATTCTTGCAATTTCATAAAAACAAGAAAGGTTATCTCTCTAACATTTCTAGAGAAATAAAAATATCATCAACATCAAATACTATTATTAAGATCTTATTACTAGAGTAGTAATAACATATTAGTAGTATAATTAAGAGTTAATCCATTATTATTTCTAGTAACAAAAATAATATTGGGTATTAAGATTGGTTCCTTGATACGAACCTTTGGGCATCGATTTCATTATAGATCGAGTAGAGGAGCATAGGAGCTAAATCGGAATATCTTACGAAGACTAACATTGGAAGGTGTCCAAGTTAGTATAATCCGGTTTTCATCGATTGTAAGAACCCGATTCTTTCTTATGTTTTATTTTGCATGCATAAGATCTTTAAATTTATGAGTATAAATTTGAACACTTATATATGATATAAGTATAACACGAAATGTGATTTCCAACAAGTGGTATCAGAGCTTTAAGGTTGTTGCATGCAAGATCGGGATCGTTTTTCCGAGTTCATTTGATTAACGAATAAAACGTTTAATTTGTGTTTTATGTTGATAAATCACAAAATAAATTTGCATGTTAAAGTTTCTGGTTCTAAATTGCTTTTAGGCCACAAAATTAAATTTATGGATTTTTATTGTTCATTTTTATAATTATTTGTATAAAATGCCATTTTTATGACTAAAATGTCATTTTTAAACGAAAAATAGTTAAATGTAGAATCGTACCATGATTTTTGGATATGTTTTCATATATATTATTTACAGATTGTATAAAAAATTTCGTGTGAAAATTAGTTGTTTTGCATGAGATATGATTTTTATGAGATAAATAGTCATATTATGAAGAAAAATGGGTATTTTGAGTTATAAAATGAATCAGGCCATGATTTTTTAATATGTTGTCACATGCAATATTTACAGAGAGAATGTAAATTTTGAGAGTTTCTTATCGTTTAATGCATGATTTATGATTTTTGAGGTAAAAATCGAATAAATAATGACTTAATTTGGCATAAGAGGCTAAAATGCATATCATGGCATGAAATTTTACCCATAAGTGTCCTATGTGATATGAACATCAGATCCAAATTTTCTTGTTGAAAATTTTGAGTTTTTCATGATTATTAATTTTATGTTTATAAAATTGGTAATTTGAATCCCTTTTATGTTATTATTATAAAAATTCGTCCATGGCTTAAAAATTTGTCATTTCCAGGTTCTAACATTTATTTGAGAATATACAAAATTGTGATTTTAATTTATTGCATGTTTTGATGATAAATTTGGATTTATTGGTCTTAAAACATGTTTTTATGTAATTTATTTGTGAAATAAATCAATTTTAATAAAAGGCAAATTTTATTTTAAATCTGGAATTTTGGGAATTTTCCAGAATGTTCAAAATTTTGATTTTGAATTATTTTGAATTTTTATGATTTATTTGATTTTTCCTTTAGTTTTTCGGTTTATACGAGTAATTATCGAACAATAATGATTATCAAGTTGAATCATGTTCAAAAGGTTAGTGAAGACTAAATTTTGAAACCTAAGTTTATTAGGATGATTAACTTGAGCATAAATTTGATTTATGTAACATTAAGTGATTTTAAGTAGTTAAAATCACGCATATCCGTAAAAACCGCAACCAAATATACGATATTTGCTCTTCTTAGGCGATTTGGCATAAAACTTAGCATGTGCATACATATTTTAATGCTGAAATTTTAATATGATTGTCATATTTTGTTTTATATAATTTTGAATTATGTAATTTTACTTAGTATGGTCTTAATTTTTAATCGATATTACCCGAAATGTATGGGAATATTGATTCGGTTGTAATTTATGTGATCTCGTATCACTTTAATTTCCGCTTTAGTTTTTTCTTTTTATTTTATATTGTATAAAGTAGAAAGCATTGTAATTTTATTATATCAAGCTACTTCAAGACGGTGAAATTCCGAAAGGCGTTCCGACAAGACGGTGTTTTCTTGGGAGGCATGCCAATTGAACTTCAAGGGACCAATGGAGTTGGTTTCCGAATTTGTAATAGTTTATTAGATTTACTATTTTAGGAAGGCCATACTAGGATTTTATCGTTTTGCTTAGCGTTTTCTTTATATGTTTGCATGCATAGCCAAATGGCCATAACTTTGCATCCATGCATTTTATTTATCGAGTTTAATCGACCGTATCAAATATAATTATCGAGCTTCTAACGGGTTTAAGGTGGTTTCTGCCACCACCACGAGCGACGACAACCGCCCAAACTACCACCAATCGACTCGCCTCTCATCACTCATCACCATTCCTACACCGACAACTACCCACAACCCCTCACGGCGACACAAAAAGCAAAACAAAAGCAGTCGACAAAATGAAAGGAGACGGTCTTACCTACTTCAGGCGATTTTACTGCCACCAACGCCGCCCTTAGCCACCGTCGACCACCCTCAGCAACCCCTCCGATGTGCTGCCACGCTAACTGCTCCCTCACCTTGCTTTGATTGTGTGCGTATGTGGTATTGCGTGTGTCAACAATGAGGGTGACGGTAGGCTAGGGTTTGATATGAGATGTTGATTTCGGGTAGGGTAAATGGTGAAACGGGTTGATGGGTGTGGTAAATGGGTAATGGGTCAAGGTAAGAGGTAA
>JAGPOY010001322.1:0-17879 GCA_018983105.1 Silene uniflora
CATTTTATTTAAGGAGGAACGGAAGTTCATGTACTTGTGTGTTGTAGTAGTAACAAGTGTGAGGTAAGGTGCGTTTTGCAAAAAAAAAATACAGATTACACATAGACACGCCATACGGAATGGCGGGTCTCCTGCACAAGACACGCCATAGCATATGGCGTGTTTCCCTTCAGTATGTGATTCTTGGCTTTTGTTGAAAAATTTACCTGCTTAGACACGCCATACGTAATGGCGTGTTTCTCATACAAGACACGCCATACACTATGGCGTGTTTAAGGTCAGTATGTGATTTTTTTGGCAGAATCCTGGGCATTGGAAACACGCCATACGTAATGGCGTGTTTAGTCTAATTTTTAGGATCCGCTATCCCGAGCCTACGTGGACACCATTTTGACAAATATTCAAAAATCCGACCCAAATTGACATTTACTTGTTTTTCGAGCATTATTTCAAAAACGGATTCTGTTTCTTATGCATTTGTTGTTTGAACTTGATTGTAAGTTTGTAACCCATGAATGAAATTCTGGGAACTCGGTTTATTCATGAGAAGACCGGAAATTGATAAAGCACATCTGAATAATTATTTTATTTCAAAAAATACATGTACAATGAGGATACATTCACAACAGTTGAATCAAACGGAGTACATGAAGAATATCGGAGTATATAAAATTACAACTCGTTAAAAATACAGGAGGGGTTAAATATAAAGCACCCAGAACCAGTAACATAATACACACAAAACTTCAGTCATACGGTCATACCTCCTGACATTTTCCTTCCCGTCAGCTGTATGGGATTAATAGAAGCGGTAAGGGGCATTCCGTTGAGAGGCTACCACTCGAAAACATAGCTCAAGTCCAACCCAGGAAAATGAGGACTATTTGCCAGATAAATAGGTCAATAGGAAAAGGTACACATTCAGAATGTGCCCCAAAAGAGTAAAGTGATTAGGATCTCTTTCTTAATTGTGAGCCTTTCACCGCCTTCATGGTCTGTGAATCTCTAAAGCACACAAAGTGGACGAGGGTGGTGCCATTGGGGTAAACTGCGAAAACACTGGTTCCGATCTTCTTGTTGCATAGGGAGCACATGCTATCACCCGTTACCTTGACAACCGCTTTCCTCTTATTGTATAGGTCACCTTTAACCTGTTTGCAAATTATATTTGAAGCTTAGCCACGAGGATAAAGCCAATCTAGCATATAAGAGCTCCTTGATGATCTTTCTTATATCTAAATCAAGTAGGTTTCGTCTTTGCTAAATTTCTTTTCATCACTTAAGTGAAAACAATTTAATTCTTTAATTCGCATAAGAAAAATAGAGTAATGGCCTAGTCATTTATCATCGGAAGTACACAAGAGAGGAGCTCATGGTGACTGTCCTCTAACACATATTCTCATATGATACATCTTATAAAAACATTTATCATTAGATTTTTATTTTATTTTTGTAGCAACATGTGTACGTTGATTCACCAAAAGGGAGATACACACCTGAAGGTTTTCACACTCTCTGAGTCTCTTGATAACAGCAAAGTTTCTATGAGCTTCACTGGATTTTCTGAGTAGAGGACCAAGAAATGGAAGCAAGTTCTGGCATTGACAAATGATACAGCAGTATCAGGCAGCAGCAAACAAAGATTTAAAACAGTGTCTAAATTCACTTTGCAGAGTAATCGATTCTTCCAACAGACTATTGTAGGCATGCCCTGCGTATTACATGCTCAAAAATGCTTCAGATAAATCTCACCTATGTTACTATTGTTTGGTTAGAACTTGGGCAAGTAAGTGGCACGAGTGTGTGTACAAGTGTTGGAACTTGGCTATTTATGACCAAATTTCTTTGTTTGGGTTTAAAATGATATGTAGTGTCATACCCATACCCATGCTCGATTGTCGAGGGTCAGACACAGGTTATGGGTACGCAAGGTAATATGAAGACTCGGAGTAACATAGCAACTCACTCAAGAAAACTTTTTCAGATCGTATACTGAAACGAAACTATCAACGTACCTTTAGCTTGGTTTCTCTTGGTAACATTTTTAAGGCCTGTGCTCCATTAATTCTCTCCCATCTTTGGCTAAGCAAATCAAGGGCCTCCTCAAGCATTATATTAGAACCTCCTTCATCACTGACTTCATCTGCATCACCATCACTCCTTCCGCTGTCCGTGCTGCTAGGACTAAAACGGACATCCTCTGCACCCTCTATTTCAGCAATTTTTTTAGTGGAACGACCTCTACCTCTGATTGAAGCTGTGGAATTATTTCTTCTTATTTCAGCATTAGGAGCTGAGACTAGATTGTTGATTCGTTTCTCAAAGTTTTTTGTTGTTCTAGGATTTAAATAGATTTGTAGGAGAGTGAGGTATATGTTGCTGAGAATTTTCGCCGAAGATTGATGAACTTGAGACTCGTAGATTCGATCACAGTAGGAAAGAGCTAGTTCAGGAACATGAAGCTACAGCCAGAAGAAGAGGGGGAGAGAAAAATTATTGGCAATCAAATGTGCACAGGAAGAATATGAGGGAGGGACATCAATATACAAGCAACAAAAACTTTGCAGACCAGTAAAACAATGTCACTGTGGACTAATGCGCACAAGAACAACATGCCAATCAATTGAAGTCCTTTCCTGTTTGCAATGCAGAACAGAATGTTTTTTTCCAGATACGTAAAATAGACAAGTCATTGACAAGAATGTGAGGACACGGAATCCTCACTGCTCAACTAAGACAATTAAAGAAGGCCTCAATTCCTTTGGAGATGATTTACTGGGGTACTGATAAATGCACATACAGAAAAATACAAACAGAAGAAAAATCCCCTCCCCGAATATGAAGCAGAAAGTTCAAAGATCACAACCAACCAAATATGAAGCAGAAAGTTCAAAAATCACAACCAACCAAAAACGGATAGATCACTGGTGCCCACTCTCCATCCCTCCCCCCTTTGAATCAAACAAAAAAGCAGAAGAAAATAAAAATGTGTACCTTATGTACATAGATAGATAGGGCTAATTCATGTTGATTTAGTTTCCCCAATAAATTTGCCCTTTCTTCATATAGAGCATCAGGTGGAAGACGCTTTAAAAGACCCTCTGGGTTGTAGCCTGAGATGTTATCCATTGCAGACAATAACTTCTTCCTTGTGGAAGAGTAAACAGTCTCATCCCATTTCTGTTGTGAGCGCAGCTCTGAATACCAATCAAGTACCTCTGACAGATAAATTTGAACCTGTTTGGCAGATAATTTGAGGGCAATCAGACAATCACCAATATCATGACTACTGGTAAAAAAAAAGCGTAAAACAGAAACAAGGCGAGAGGGAGGGGGGGAAGCAAATTGAGACTCTCACCATTTCGTTCTGTAGATTGCCAGAGATCCCATCTTCATTCATTGCAAGCATATGTTCCAGATATGTTGCCTGCATATTTGGAGCATGCTGCTTCAAATAGGAGTTCACCAAGTCTGCTGGAACATTTCCGGCCAGAAAGAGCTCAATAGTTTCGGTTGGGCAGCTTTCAAGAACAAGCATGGCAAACTCCAGTACAAGCATTGAGTCCGTCCCACAGAGAGGCTGCAGAATACAAACTTTAAGACACATTCAATGACTGTGTATGCTCTTCAAAAAGTATAGAAAACTAATACAATGTTCCCCATTTAAGTCTCCGACCACCTATAAAATTCTTGTTTCTTGGCACAAGAATTAAGAAGCGCCACTAAGATGCGGTGCGAAATGTAAGTAGAGGAAAGATGTAAGATAAAAAATCATGTAGACTACAAATAACTTACAAAAAAAGTTAAGTGTCCAAGGAGGAAGTTTGAATATGGCCAATCCATAAAAGAGTGTAGGAAGTTTGAAGGTGTTCTATGGGCCAAAAACAACTCTAGATATATATAACGTTTCTTTCTGGAGGGAGGGAGGCATAAAAAGTATCACCTTCAAATACTCGATAATCATCTGGGGTGTGAACTTTTGGGTGAGATCAGCCCGTGGGTGATCTGATTTACACTCTTCTACTAGTTGCAGCAAGAGCTTTAGAGCTTCACGGTGCATATCACTGCACCTGTATAATTCAATCAATGCCATATACTGGTTTCTTTTCTGCAAGAATTCCTCACATATTTTCAGGTCACAGTAGTTGAGACCTTTGAGTAGTTCCAAAGCAGCAGAAGTCTGGCCCGTCAAGACGAGAGCTTGGAGAAGTGCTGTATCTAGAATAGCAGCTCTATCACGACCACCCGAGCCTAAAGGAATGCTGCCACGACCCTGCAATACCTCGTAAAATATGACGGTCAATGGTTCTGATCCATGACATGACAATTGTATGACACATAAATGTTAGATGAGTGAAAACACAGAGGGAAAAAAAGGTTCCACTACACATGACTATCAGAGACTACGAGTATATCAAATCTTACAAGGGAGGTCAATAAGGAAACCAAACACAAAGTAGGTCAACATTGTTCCATCTACAGTAACAGTCTAATTATAAAGGGAGCAAACAAATTTGCTGTAAAAGTACTCTCTTTAGTTAAAACTTCAGAGTGATCGTCCTTCTTTCTATGGTACGTACTTAGGAAGAAAGAGTTTAAAATCAAAGTCTTGTTGTTCTTGCTCTCTAAACTAAGAGACGGCTAACCTAATTCGGTACTACTGCTGTAAACTTTATTTTAATAGGAGCCACTGGCCACTGCCATGACTTACAAGGGAAGTAACTTCCAAAAGAACTCAATAATATAGAAATTTCACTATCCATTGAAGTCAATCAGTCATTTCAATAGTCCTCTACCATATTATTCCATAGTTCAAAATACCTACAACTTTACATGACAACCTACAACCCATCACCAAACAAGACCTTACAATATCGCTCAAAACAGAGAGATAACAAAGAACCTAGGATATATGTATATCATGATCATCACATAGATAAGACTTATAACAACTAATCACTAATGTGATTACAATACTTGATTGCCCACGCACAACAACAATTAAGTGATTGTAAGCTCACCTTATTTGTTTTCTTGGGCCGACTTGAGCCATGAGATCTGAAGTTAGAGCCCACCGCATCATAAACTGCCTCATTTGTTCCCTCTGCTGCAGCCTTCTCAATGATTATGAATCTTTTCTTTTGTAAATACTTGATTAGAGCCATAAGAGTATTGTGGCTAACTATCTTGGACTCAACTGAAGCATTGTCATCCATTTCAAGCAAGGATTGAGCTGGAGCTTCCATATCATCGGCAGATGAACCCCTTGACAGATCTGAAGCATCCCCACCAATATCCATCAGCCTATCAGGCTCAGGAAGAATCGTTGACTTGGGAACAACTATAGATGGATACAAAGAAAGCACATATGTGATATCAACTTGAGAAGCCAGAAAATGCTCTACAGCCTCCTCATAGCTCCCATTTTCAAACAAATAGTGTGCATATCTGCGCATCAATCATCAATGTCATACAAGGAGCAAAAAAGAGATTTAAACTTCAGCATGCTACAGCTTGCAGAATTAGGCCAAGTTTAAGTAACTCGGGTATATCTTGGGTGCATTCAGCAGTTATGCTATTCCGATTAGTTCAGCGATATCAAGAAGTCCAACGGCAATCCTGTTAAAAACTCACCTAATGTGGATAGCACTCTCCTTAGCAGCTCTAAGGCTTGAATCTTCCGGTGGAAGAAGTTTGCACAAAGCCAGCGCCTCATCAAAAGCGCCTGATGCTGTTAGTTGCACTATCTGCAATTTGACAGTTTTTCTCGTCAATATTTAACCTGTTAACAGTTATTCTCGAAGGAAGATTGACAAATGAGAAAGTGAACAAGAGGAAAAATCAATGGTGATGACTGATTAACTGATTTCATGCAGCCTTCCCTCAACTGTGTCAAAGATTAACAACCCTGAAAAATATTCCATAATATTTTAAAACTAACTTTTTTTTACCAGAGTATTTAAGGTCAAGACAAATTTATTGACGCAGGGGCCAGGGTTTTCTAAATCTCAGGACGACCTTGATCTTGGAAGTCGGACCAGTTATAAAATCTCGCACAGGGCCTCGGAAATCTCAGGGACAGCCCTTTACCCGTGTATTTCATCCAAAATTAATCATAAAAAGTGAAAACCCAAATTACAATTTGTATATAATTGTTGCACTTCCCATCAAAATTTATATAGTGATCTTACTTCAATAGCTAATCAGGTATACTAGAAAACATTTGAAGCTTTTAAGGTTCTACTCAATATTTCCACACGTGACAACCCTATCAAGTTTCAAGTGGATTATATTACATCTAAACTATGTGGGAATACGCAGGGAAGGTAAGATATATTCTCTCCGCCATATCATCAGCAATTTAAAGACATGACAAATAAAATAAAATAAAATCCACAGCCTGGTTACCAAAATTCAGCAGTCCAGCATTCAGAAAACAGGTGAACTAAGGCGAAAGTGGATAAGCTCTCATCGTAATGCAATGATATTGGCACTTAAGATATTCTGACTCTGCAGCCAACATCATACCTCGGCTATTTGCTGGGAGAAAAATCAAGTTTTTTGGACACAAATGGAGAGTGTAGCGTGTACTGGAACGTCGGAGTTTCCGACACATGACACGCTGCCTAGGGGAAGTGTTAAGGGTAACATAGGTGATGACCTGCTAGATCTACTTGAGAAGACGCTCAAAAGTGCAATATCAAAATGGAATCATGCAAAATACACTGCATGACATGGATGGTAGAAAAAAGAAACCTGTGCACCCAAAGGAACAGGGAAGAGCGCGTAGACAGATTTGTCCAATGAAATAAGAACTGTGCCATTGCTTTGAACAAGATGTCGAACATTTCGTAAGACAACAGTTTGTATCAGTGGATATGGTTGTTGAAGTGAGCGTATCTGCATCAGCACTAAACGATAAGAAATGCATGCTACTGCAACAAAAAGAAACACAAATTTACAAACTTTCAAAGACCACTAAGCCCACCTCCACATGTCTAGGTAAGAGAGCTATCGCGTAAGGCTCGTGGATAGCAACTTCAGTGGGAGCCTCAGACCAAACAATCCTACCTTCTTGTCCAAGCTTTCCGTGTTGATCCACAAAAACTCCAATATTATCCTACGAGAACCAGGCAACGCATAGTTATGACACAAGCACCCACGCTAGTCAGCAAGATCTCCAAAAGAAGGCTGACATCTAAAAGTATCTCTTCCCCCTTCAGCTCAGCCTAGGCAGTGCCGTGAAAGATACGGTAATTAATTACAATATTTAAACATTACGACCCCTTGTGCTACTTAACTTCTCCGTCAAAACATCGAAGATTATGTTTCACAGTTTACTAGTATGGCAGAATAAATAACATAATGTTCATAATGGCCCAATACAGTTGAACAGTTGAAGACTTGAACCAAACTCATTACCTTGCCAAGTAGCAATCCTCCAGAAGGAAGAGAGACCACCAACGGCGGTGAGATTCTACCAGAAGAAAACACTTCGGAAAGTGCACCACTACCAGCATTGAGTATCATATATTCCTTACGAATCCCAATGCATATATTCTCACCACACCAAGCCATGGATTTCACTGTATCTGGAACACCATATTCTTTAACATCAACGAAACCCCCTCCTCCTAAACAAGTAAACGGAAAAATTAGTTCGACAAACTCCTCTAATCAGGCAACTTACTATAAAAAAAATTCACATGAAACAACTCAACAGTCTGATCTACATCAGCTCACTTGAATTAAGACAAGAACCGTTAAGTGATGACACAAATCACAAATACCATACCATTAAGCATATTCTAATAAATTCCTCCACTCCACTTTTATTGTCCTACTTTCTATTATGAGAGGATTTACGACAGTGTGATTGAAAGGGGGATAATATTCAAAAATCCAATTTTTTTCCCTTACCCAAAATAGAATAGAAGTGGGACAATAAATTCGGGAAAAAAATTGAGAGGGATAAGACCGTCCACAATAGAGAGGAAAGAATGAGCCTCCTCTTAGGCTCTTAGCACTCTCTAAATCATTCAATGACTCGAAATCAAGCTTAAGCCAGATTATAGCAAAAAAAACTCAAATGTCAAATATTAGTGAAGTGTAATATTGTTAAATTATAAGAAAATTCTCACCAAAATCATCGAAGACTAGCTTACTTAACCGAGGGAGCTACTGAGCTACATAGTACCAAGGATAGCACTCGCTACCCCAAATCTCCAATAAAAATGGTCTAAATTATCGATTTCTGCTACCGGAAAACCTTTAAGCATAAGGCTTTAGTAAAGATATTAAACCACAAAAAGAACGTTTGTTGCCCCAGAACTTAATTTCTAGCTCCACCCCTTCCAAAATCTGTTAAAATTCAACAATTATTCGAAATCCTATCATTGGAGCAAGCTCATATCAGCTCAACCATAGAAACTAGTAAATGCACCTAAAACAACTACCAGAATACGAAGAAAAGCGTAAATTAACGGCCTTGTAATGCTTATGCACCTCGTTCATTACTAATCATTCAATGAGACGGAAAAGCTAGAAAATAAATACTCCCTCAGTCCCGATCAATTGTTTACGTCTGATTAAAATGCCGTCACAAAAACAAATAATTGAGACGGAGGGAGTAAATTACAAAACAAATAAAAGAAATGTACCATCATATCGTAAAACAAAAACTCGTCTCTGCCGTGCAAAACACAGAAACCCACGGCGATCATCCCAACAATAAACATTCGCTCCTTTCGCCTTCGTAATAACAGAAGCGATCTCCAAACTCGGCAAATTATAAAATGAAATCGATTCCGAAAGCGAACAAAGCAGGTCATGAGACGGCAATACTTGCAAAGAAAGAATAGGGCGTTTGGAGAAATTCGTTACGGTTTTAGCGAGCGCGTAGGGTTGTTTAGCGAGCGCGTCATCGTAGTGATCGGCGGCGGAGGAATCGGGGGAGTAGATGCGGAGAGATCCGTCGGAGCAGGCGAGGAAGAGGTTGGAAGCGTGGGATTCTACGGCGTCGATTTTGGCGGGGTTGTCGGAGATTAGTTCGATTGTGTCGTACGCGCTGTGGACCATCGCGCCTTTTCGGGGGTGGACGGAGGATGGGGTGTTTTGAATGGTTGTGATCGTTGAGGATTGGGGAGCTTTGGTTTTAGAACATGCTTTTTTAATTTATTTTTTTTAATTTTTTAATTTTTTTTTTATGTTTATTCAGTTTTGTTCAGATTGGATAAGTCTCGGTTGTTTTGAACTCAAAAGTCATCTCTTCAAAGTCAGTTTAAATCCTACTTTTGTCCCGGTCATTTGTTGTGTTTTTCCATAATAGAGTGTCTCAGTGATTTGTTATCCTTTCTATTTAAGAATGAACTTGATTAGAAATTTAATCATTCACACCTCATTTGTTTCGCACTTGTCACTTAGTAATTGAGCTCTTTCTCTTTCCTTGGTCTTTGTGCTAAAAGCAAATGACAACAATTGACTGCGACGGGGGGAGTAAGTTTAGAAAAATTTAGCAAAATTAAGTTCAGTTTCAGAAAGCTCAGCAAAATTAGGTTCGGTTCAGAAAAGTTTCGATCTTAACAGTTCAGTTTAGAAAAGTTCAAAAATTTTTACGTTAACGTATACGAATATATTAGGTTAAATTTGTTAAGTAACTTGTTATTTTAAAATGATTTAGTTAAATATTATAATATACTCCCTTTGTCTCGGTCATCTGCTTGCCTTTAGGGTGTCTTAATCACTTGTTTGTCTTCTTATCTTAAGAATGTCTTTAATGGATAATTGAATCCTCCAAACTTAATTCAATCCACTTGCTACCTAATAATTGACTCTCTCATCTTTTTTTATTCTTCGTGCCAAAACCAAAAACATAAGTTTAATCAGAGGTATATTAGTAAGAATGAACTTAAGGAAAACTAAGGCATACATTGTAAGTTTAAAGTTTCACGCTTTGCCTAGGGTTCAGACTAGTTTTTACTTACGAAAGTCAATCTTTAATTACTAGACTATTTCTCATAAAGTTGATCTGAGCAACTGAAATTAGGCATCAATTCCCTAATGTATTGTTTGCCTTTCAATGAGTTACAGTACTAAAACTTAATAAAATTGAGACATAAAGGCCTTCCTTCCATACTTCGGTCATGTGCTTTCGTATAAAAAGGTTAGAGTCGAGGGAGTATGCAGATTTTTATCTGTAAAGACATATTTGAATTGCATAAGCTGAGGTATATTTCCTGTTCCTACAATTGTTTTGCTTCATAACTGAAACTTACAGTGTAAGCAGCCAAAGCATATCAATACAGAAACGCGATATGCAGAGGAAAGCTAATATCGCTTCAATAAAGCACAGATTGTTAAGCCTGGATCGCCTTGGAATAAGCAGCTGCAGTACCTAAGACAGAAAATAGATCTTATCCAGCTACATGCTTTTCTGCAATAGCAGCTTCAAACCTTTCAAATATAACCCCTTGTAAATATACGGCACTATTCTGCAATTTGTCACAAGTCCGTCTAATCATACTCCGTAGATTAGATGATCCACCTTATCAACAATAATACTCCATATTCAACACAGATGGCTCCATACACAGCAACTTAACTTGAAAACATTGATATCAGACGATTTCTTCACTTACAGTGACATCATCACAGAAAAAAGGACGTCTTAAATACCAAAAACTAAAGCATCATAAACTCAGAAGTGCCTAATTCTGTGGGCAAAGTCAACAACTCAAATCACAATAAAAACTACGTCAAGTTTGCAAATTGACAAGAACATATCCATGATTCCCACCTACAATCTTCATAACAAAGAACTGAGTACTATCAAATTCAGGTTTGGAGTTTGGACCTACAATTTGCATAGATTAGGTTTGGACCAACAAAAGATGTCTTCGAACTTGAGAGGAGTGCTGCCTGAGACAACTTTCTTTCAATTTAGGCAGATTGCTCGGGACTGCTGGGTTGAGGAGCCTGGCAGCCTTTCTTAGCAGCTCTAGAGTACGGTAGAGGCAGAGCCTTTGTAGGGTAATCTTTGGATGAAGCACCACAAGCAATCGCCTTCAGTTGCTCCAAAAGTTGGCGTGCTTCCATAAGCTCGTCTTCTTCACCATTTCCATGACCCTCCCATGCTTCCACTGCCTTTTGCTGAAACTCTATTGCAAGGGGATAGCTGTCATTGAATAAACAAGCTTTTAAGTGTACAGATATAGGGAATAGAATTCTCAACATAAGTAGTCAAAACTAAATCTGGTATGTAACATTTGTTCACATTGGCAACACGAGAAAAAATGGTTTTCAGATATTCAAGTCCAGTTAGATAGTTTTATGCCACTCGTTCTCTAAGATAATAGAAGGGTATGCCCCTTAAGGCCTTACAGTTAGTACGCCAAAGGAAACTGCTCGCAAAGATGATAGGAGTTAACACCAAAAGAAAAAGTTCTGCATAATACTTTACATGATTTGTTTCCGTAGCTTGTTTGTAAGCTTGTAACTTTCATGATTAAACTACTTTTCTCATAATAATTTGCATAATTCAGCACTAAATAACGTGGGCCACGATTTTTGTAATAAAGTTTGTGTTTTATACACTGATGCTCAAGGTTAAACTAATACATGTGATAGGCAAGATAATTAGCCTCTACTTCTACTACACAACTCATCTCCGGGATTGAGACGGACACCCCTGGGTGAATTGATGAGCAAAAGTAAAGAATATAACCTTCACTAGTTGCAGACTTCCTAACCATCTCTTCCAATACGAAAAAAAAAGAGGTCATTGGTAAACAAAAAAGTCATTTCAGTTTTGCATGTAACAAATTCAGTCAAAGGAAAAAATAATACCTCAGAATGTGGGAACTCATTACTTCAGAATCCGGGTTGGGGAATAAACCCCAGATAGGTCGATTCTAGCAAAAATTAAGTGCAACTTTCGGTTCTAAGATCTACAGTCCCTTCAAGGTTCAATAGTACAATTGTTTTTCGCCCACCAGATGATAAAAAAGTAGGAATCTTATCTTAATGGGGGGGTCGAATGTACACAGCCTTAGCCTTACCCTTGTGTTGGCAACACAAAGAGGCTGTTTCCAAATGACCCAAGATGAATAGAGGCTGAAAATAGACCATAAGCCACTACTTCAGACAAGTGAAAGAGTGTTGAAGCCTATGCGTATTTAAAAAACTAATAGTATATCAAATAACAGAACTCTGGTCTCCGTTTCTATTTGCATCATACAATTGTCTTTTATCTTTTACTCAAATAGTAAATTTGTAAATTACTCCTATTTGACGAGTTTCACTCAAAAGTCCAACACTTTCCAGCCCTTCGTCTTTCACTACTTCCATTTCCTTTTTTTTTTTTCTCAAGTTAATGACAGCTTCAGTCCTGTTGCCAAAGGAGGACTGTAAGCTAGCTACAAGATTTGCTAACAACCCATCGTCAATCATGAAGCAGGAACATACCCAAAGTTAATTCTCTAATGTATCCTGCAGTAAGTTTCACAAATGAAAAGACAGGCATTTTCAAGAAATCCATCCCTCATGAAAACAGTAGTAGTATAACTGCCCTCCTCAACTCGTTTACTCAGGAATGGATCATTCATTCCCTCAGTGAGGAAAAAAAAAAAAGACAAAAGGGGATACCGAAAATGGGGGTAGATGATCTGAATGTCTTACTCTCTTGCCTCAATTTAGTTTGGTTGATCCATTAAAGATGGACGCTCATTTGCTTTTGATACTGTTTCGACAAACGCGGGATTGTTCAATGTCTAATGGGGCTGTCTATGTTTCCAGTCGAAACTCGATGAAAAGTAAATCTTCTACAATTTTGTAGGTGTTTGGTCTGTGTTACTTATAGCAACAACCACAAAATCGTAATATATTTACGCTTCCATGATCCATCCTATTACCCTCAGGCCTTGGATCTACACATTGACTAGTGCCAGCAGGTTTCATGGAGCACTGCCACATTTCTAAATGCTTTAATAGCATATAGCCTTAGCAAGCAAGACATACAATACTAAATCACAATCTTAGATAAATAACTCTTCTACATTGTCGATTTTCATTCCCTTTTATTCATTCCCTTAATACAATCCCAACAAATAATCAGAGGAAGGCAAAGCGCGCAAAAGATAAATAAAATATAAAGCATCATAAATCACTTAATAAAAACCCTCTAAATAAGTTGGGCATATCAAGGATAGATGAAAACAACATAAATTTACCTTTTCATGGCAGCATATGCTTTTGAGAGGTTTTGGCATGCGTGAATGGAATCATTGTGAAGAGGGCCAAGAGACGATGCATCCATAATGTCCTTAGCAGCAGCAAACATTTGTGTGGCTGACTCTAGTCTCTCCATCTCCAAATAAGCTGTGCCCAAGTTGTTATAGACATAACCAACTACGTAATGCTTGGCCCCATAGCTCTCCTTAAGAGTTTCAGCCGCACTTTCCAGGTAAGGTATAGCCTCTGTCACCTTACCCGTCAACAAAAGAAGCCATCCTATCCTGCCCAATATACTCCCTTCTAAATGTTTTTCGTCTGGTAAGTTCACTAACAAATCCTGTGCTTTCTTTAACAAAGAAATTGCAATTTCAAACTCATCCATAGCCTGATACTCCCTCGCTATCTCCAAATATCCTTCAGAAACCTCCAAGGGAGATGATTTCTCCAATTTACCAAGCCTAGTACAAGCATTCTCCAAACACGTCTTTGCATCAGCGAACTTTACCTGATGAACCAACACCTTACCAATAGTTATCAAAAGATCAGTTTTCTCCCCAAACTCCTTCTCATGCTCCTTCAACATAATCATTGCATCCTCATACCTCCCAAGAGCAATACACATATCAGCACCATCAATCACAGCACGACGCAAAGCCTCAAAACACCTAGTATCCTTAAAAATCTTTCGCGCCACCCGATTCTCCTCCAACGCTTTCTCATACTCCCCCATCCCATTATAAATAACACCAAGAACCAGTCTATCATGAGCAACCTCTACAGAGTATTTCCCATTCGTCCACGAATGTATCTCCAACGCCTTCAAAGCATACGGCAAAGCACCCTCAAAGTCATTATTCCCGACACACGCCTCAGCGAATTCCCTATTAGCACCCCCAAACTCCCTACTATCCTTCCCCATTAAAACCTCCTTATACTCCAAAGCTTTCCTCAAATTATCCAAAATCGCCTCGATCATACCCTTACCAGCATGAACATTGGCTAACCCCATCTGAACATCATGGAGTATATGCTTTATATCATTACCACCATACTTACCATCATTATCTAACCTAACCAGTATCTCATTAGCTCTATTTAGAAACCCTAATGCATCATCAAACTTTCTCATACTATAATTAGTAAAACCCAGAAGTTGTAAAGTAACAGCAAGATAAAAAGAAGAGTGAATTTCATTTTTACCTTCTTTATCCAAAGCAGTTAATGCTCTATTACCAAAAGATAGAATTTTTTCAGGATCCTCACCTTCTCGTTCGAGTTGAAGCCCGATTTTCAAGCAAGCTACACCAAGATCATATTCATCTAATTTACCCTCCATTTCCTTAAAAGTTTCAAGCATTTCCTCAGCCGACTCCGCCGTGTCGAAAACTTCATCAATTTGTGAACTTTTATTGATTTTTTCCTCCCCAGAGGGAGAATTTGGGGTAATTCCAACATGGGTACAGTAATTATGAGATGGGTTGTTGTGGAATTGGTGGGTTTTGTAGGGTTTAGAGAATAAAGTTGTGGAATTTGAGTAGGGTTTTAGGTTTTGGTTGGTACATGGTTTTTGAATTGGGGATTGGGAAATTGAAGATGATGAATAATTTGTGAATTGTGCGGTGAAATTGCCAGAAATTGATGTAATTTTGGAGGATGAGATCAATTTGGTGCTTAATCTCTTCATTTCTTACTCAGGTTTTGTGCGACAGTATTGAATTGAAAGAACAAAGGAAAGGCAGGAAACCCTTGTGTATTTATTGTTGTGATTTCACGTGACTCGTGAATTAGAAGAAGGGTTTATGAAAGGGTTTAGACTTTAGACTCCCTAATCCGAACTGATCCAACCCGGAATTCTTTAGACTTGGACTTGTATTTTAGGTTTGGAAAAGCCCGACTTGATTTATACTCCGTATAAACGATAATTAGTAGATTATAGAACCACTTGTATACTTGTATTCAGTTGTATGATGTAAAATTCGAGCTGTATACTAAAGTTTTCGAGTTTTGTTTAAATGAATCCGATCTATGCTGAAAAAAAAAAAACACTTACAAAACTCATAAAAATTACACATAAGCTCGGGTTAATGTATAGGGTTGTACAATGTTGATTATAGAACTGGTTGTATAATAGTATTTGTGTATAAACGAGCCGTAAATTTGGGTCAACCGGGAGGGACACATTTTGGTAGAGCATTTTTGTCTTGTCTATCAATTTAGGTAATATTTAACCATTTTATCATAAGACGGATATACCCGTCTTAACTATTTATTCAAGTCACTCAACTAGGGATGGCAATGGGTAGGATCTGGATAGGGTCCTATAGGATCCATATCCATATCCATATTATATATGTTGGATCCATATCCGATCCATATCCGCAGGGTCCAAAATTTTCAAATCCATATTCAGCTCCATAAGATCCACCGGATATGAGTAGGATATGGGTCTTAAATGGGTCCGCTCTTTTTCAAAATATTTCGTTAATTTCTTCATCTTCTAAGTGTACTTTCACTATTAAAATTACATAAAACGCATTAGAATGTTTAATAGAATAATGGGTATAGAGATTGTCGATATTTATTCTGATAAAGTAACAAATTACCTCGTAAATAATTATTTTTACGATGAAAAAGTTATTTCTTATTTCTCGAATATTTAAATTAGGTTTTAAATTCGTTATTGACTATGAAATAAGAAAACTAATATAACTGAATTGAATAAATTATAAGAAAACATGACTTCTAAAATAAAAAATATGGATCTGGGTAGGGTCTGAATCTTAGCTTCAAGATCCATATCCATATCCACGTAAATTTTTCTAGATCCATATCCGATCCATATCCATTGGATCCATAAAAATGAGATCCATATCCGCTCCATCAGGGTCCGATCCAGCGGATATGGGTAGGGTCCTGGATCCACTGCCATCCCTACACTCAACACATTTGATCCCGAAAACACCTCAAACATAACCTCTACCATTTGGTGTTTCCATGTGTGTTTAGTTTAGAGCAATATAATTTGCTTTAGGCTCTAACCCTCATTTTATCTTAACTTGATTTTCTTTTCACAAGGTTAGTCACAATTAATGCAAGATCGCACTTTTTTTTTTGATAAGGAAAGAAAACTAGGTCAAACAAAATTGACCCATAACATCCTCACGGATGAGAACGGTAATCGAAAATAAAAAATTTTCAAATTACCCAAGTAACATACGAAAACAAAGGAAATAGAGGCAAAAGAGGGAACCCTCGAATTGCACAGAAATTTGAGATCTCAAGGAAAATAAATAACACAGTTACAAAAAAAGGAAAGATAAAAAGCTAAGAAATTGCAGTAATGGAGGAAACTAGATCTCCGTTCAATAACTACTAGTACTTTTCAATTTCCGATACACTTTAAGAAAGGACTCAGATCTCCATTCCAAGCTCACACTTAAAATGGAGGGCCACCCAAAAACCAAATACCCTTTACACAGTTGTTAATGGTGTTTTGCTAAGATCAAATTATGAGAATAAACCTCATAATGTTTTTCTGTTTAAATTCTTGTTTCCTTTAGACCTTCAAAACTAAAGATGTATGACTGAAAGTAACTCTCCGGTGCTAAAATGGAGAGTAAAAACAGTCGATCTTTAAGAAGGTAAAAAGAGAAACATGAAAATAGACTAAGGATCAAGTTTCTAAAAGAAAGGAGGATAAACAAACTGGGGAAGAAAGGATCTGAAGAAACCCAGATCCATTTTATTTTCTAGAATTTTTTTGACTTTTGGAGGATACTCTCTCTCTAAAAGTTAGAGAGATGTGCTATATGCAAGATCGCACTTATACTCGTGCCCTCGAACGCCATTATCATATATTCATATCCAATATGAAGGTATATGAAGGTAGAAAGTACTCATATAAGGTGATAAAAAGAGGAGTTGCGTTAATGTTTTATAAATTTATAATTAGTAGCAAAATTTAGCAAGTATTTTCATACCAAAAAAAAAATAGTCCCGGCGGGGCTCGAACCCGCGACCTTCGGCTCATAAGACCAACGCTCTAACCAACTGAGCTACGGGGCTTTATTGCAATATTAATGTAAAGAAAAATATAAAACCCTTAAATGTCTCTTTCTCACAACCCAGTTAGAACTAGGGATGGCAGTGGATCCAGGACCCTATCCATATCCGCTGGATCGGACCCTAATGGAGCGGATATGGATCTCATTTTTATGGATCCAATGGATATGGATCGGATATGGATCTAGAAAAATTTACGTGGATATGGATATGGATATATGGATCGTGAAGCTAAGATCCAGACCCTACCCAGATCCATATTTTTTTTATTTTAGAAGTCATGTTTTCTTATAATTTATTCAATTCAGTTATGTTAGTTTTCTTATTTCATAGTCATTAACGAATTTAAACCTAATTTAAATATTCGAGAAATAAGAAATAACTTTTTCATCGTAAAAATAATTATTTATATGGTAATTTGTTACTTTATCAGAATAAATAGACATTTTCTATACCCATAATTCTATTAAACATTCTAATGCGTTTTATGTAATTTTAATAGTGAAAGTACACTTATAAGATGAAGAAATTAACGAATTTTTTTGAAAAAGATCGGACCCATTTAAAACCCATATCCTACCCAGATC
>JAGPOY010001323.1:0-17869 GCA_018983105.1 Silene uniflora
GACTTAGTAGTTAGATCATTATTTAGAAGACTTTCACTTTTATTTATGTTTGTTCCGCTGTTAGTTTTTTTTTTGTATTTTGATGTAAGGGAAGTTTTGTAATAATTTAGTTAAAGTAATTATATAAATTGCCTTGGAGTTTAATTTGTTATTCACTACCTCGGGAAACCGAGATGGTAACAGTCCGGTTTATTAGGGAATGCCTTGCTAAAGGCTCCTTCATAAATCGGGGTGTTACATATAGAGTTACTGATTATGACAATACATATTGAAATTAATAGTACGAATACAACCCATGAATAATACAATAACCGAAATGCAAACTTTTCTCCTTTAGTAGCACGCAACTTCTGAGATTTCAACGTAATATTTTCCGACTTCAATTGGCGTACTCTATCTTCCAGAGAGTTGTTTATATCAATCAACTTATTCATGTTACGATCGACCTCCACGCTTCCATCCCATACGAAGTACCCTCAATCTTCCGTCTAATGATGCATTGAAAAATTAATTAGAGTTGTAAACATATTCTACTTAAATATACAAGAAAATAATAAATCATCAACTATACCTTCCATAAGGGACAACGATAAAAAAAACCTCCCTTTGTTAGGCCCGTTTTTCTTCACGACATGGCGGATCGGAGCCAAGTCATGAGAACAATGTGAATTGCAAGAACAAGATTGACTATAACTCATATCGACAAATAAGAACAATTGAAATATACTTATGAGATTTGAATAAGGAAATAATTAAATTTGGAAAAAAAATAATATGAGATTTGAATAGTAAATAATTAAATTTGGGAAAAAATATCTGATTTTTTTAGTGAGAGAAACGAATTTTTCAGAAAGATAAAGGTAATAATAGAGGGATAAAATAAATAAGAACTAAAAATAAATATAAGATAGAAAAAATAATTAGTATAGAGATTAGTATAAAAAAGGATTATTTCATAGCAATAATCCATCCTATTGCTGTCCCACCTGTATTAATCCATCCTTTACATTATCTCACATTAATCCGAACTATCCCACAACCTTCACAACTTGCACTTCCTCAAATATGACCTGCTATTTTCGGTCCTTTTATTCATCTTCATCTTCTTTACCATTCTTCCTGCTCTTCCTCCATTACTATCCATCCTTATTTCTGATTTTTTTTTTCAAATAAGCTTCTCCATTTAAATTCCTTGTTCCACGCAACAAAAATACAACTCCCATCACAAATCCCGACTTTCCTCTCTCTCAAAATACAACAAAAATTCATTCTTCCTCCATTACTATCCATTGCTCATTTCAAGCCACCTTCAACCCCCGATCTACTACTTCTCGATCTCCTCTAAATTCTAATAAAACGACATCTCAATAAAACAAGGACCATCGATACAATTGGTAGAGGACAAAACGCGCAGCAAGGGGTCATGGGTCCGGCGGCCGAAGCAACAACCGGCGCCGAGGCAAATCAAATTTGGATGAAAATACACGTGTTCAGAGCCGGAGTGGAGGACGGCGGCCGGTTGCACGGCTGAGGCTTCAATTTTGTTGTTCGTTCGAAGACAAGGAGGGAGATGGTCACCTAGCCGGTTGACCGGCGGCCTGGTGGTCGGCTCAGGGTGCTTCATCGAAGATGGAGATGGCGGCACCTTGGGCTTGCTGCTACTGTTGGAAATCTGATGTTGACGGCGGTCTGATAGTGATGAAAGGATGAATGGTGATGCGAATTTGTGGTTGTCGAGATGGCGAGCAGCCATGGTGATGGTGAATGGCGATGATAGCTATTGTGGTGGTTGCTCGAGTTTTCTGGGCTGTTGTGCTCGAAGTTGCAGGTCACGGTGTAGGGGAGATGGTGATGGTGATGGTGATGGTTAGTGAGGGAGAAAGGTTAGATGGAAAGACTTGTGAGGTGTATAAATGGTTGTTAGGGATAAAAGGGGATACCAACACACTCATCAACCGGTTATTAAGGTAGTCGGTCACTTGAGTCTATTACGAGAAAAGTGTGGGATAGTTCGGATTAATGTGAGATAATGTAAAGGATGGATTAATACAGGTGGGACAGCAATAGGATGGATTATTGCTGTGAAATATTCCTATAAAAAATGTATTGCTTTTTTACATACAGACTTTACTCTTTCACATAAACTTTTTCATTAGTTTTCTATGTCATACTCTTTTCCTAAATCTAGACAAATTAGGTTTTGATTATACTTTTTCCCTAAAATTGAATCCAATTGTTCTAAAACTTTAGTAATAGATTAAAATCTTGAAGTTCGTCAAGTAGTGAAGTAATTTATTTTGGTTTGCAATTAATAGTAACTTGTTTATCAATAATTTTGTTCTAAAATTAGGGTTTGTCAATTAGTATCTTGTTTATCAATTACCATCAAGGGTGGAAGGCGTGGTGGTTTGGTTGGTGGGGCGGTGGCTTATGGTCTGGTGGATGGTGCTTCTAGGTCGTCGGATGAGAGGGTATGGTGGGTGGTCGGAGCAGGAGGAGGGGTGTGTGGTAGAGGGGGCAAGTGCAGAGGGAGGCCGGGGACGGCGTTCGGCTGATGATGGTGGCCGGTTGTGGTTAGATGGTTGGCTGGCAGTCAGGTGGTGGTGCGAAAAGGTGGTGGTGGGGATCGACATGTTTCTTTGCTCCACTGACTTGATTTCTTTTGTCTCTAAAAAGTTGCAGAAAATGGTTTATTGTTGTTGGTGTTGGTGGTAGCCAGAGAAACATTGGCCGACGATGGGAGTAAGGGTTGAACGGAAGTTGACCAACCCGAGCAAGCGGTGATGGACTGATGGTGGTGAAAGGAGATGCGGGAGAGAAAAAAATCAATTGGATAAGGAGATGAAAAAATGACAAGGATAAAATTGTAAATGATGCATGTGAAAAAACAATACCGTAAAAAAAATAGATTAATAATGTTAATGATCATTGGAAAGTGGAGCAATTAAAAAGTTGTCTAATTTTGAATTTAAAATTCAAAATTTTCAAATGTAATCCTCCAAAAAAACAAATTTGAAAAAGATTTCATATGATCCAAACCACAATTCATATTGACGCATTTCATTAGCCTGTATAAGTGATAGTGAACCCCATGTAGTATACTTTTATGAGGTTTGTCTATATTTAATCGGTTTGTCTATTGTTGCATTGATGTTTGTTGTTAGAGAGATTTGTGTGCTAAGTGATGTGACATTAGACAAACCTAATTCGGGATTTGTCTATTGCTAACGCTTTAATCAAATATTACTCGGTAGTCCGTACTTATTTACGAACACCCCAAATCGGCACAACGCGTTTCCAAACAACACTGGCAGGCAGTTAGTTTGGTACTATACCAAACTCGCCACAAAAATTACAAATCACTCCGATTGTTGTATTAAACAAAAATCAGTGACTCTCCATAGTACGATGTAAATAACATTGTTAACTGTCTCACTTGAATCAACACACAACACACAACACACAACACACAACACAGTAACACACAACACACAATAATTAAAATCCCAAAAAAATCAATCAATAAATCTCCTTTCTCAAAACACACACAAAATGTTGCTGCAAACCCCTTTAATCATCTAATCATCATCAAGATTCCCCCCACAAGATCACATCACAATTGTTGTTGTTGCTGTGATCTAGTAATTAAAGAATTAAGAATGGGAGGAGCAAAAGTATTTGGGGACATTGAAGCAGGCACAAGTACAAGCACAAGCAATGGAAATGGAAATGGGAATGGAGGGCAATTGTATCCAAACATGTTAGAAAATTCAGAATTTAGATGGGCATTCATTCGAAAAGTTTATGTCATTATCTCTATTCAATTGTTTCTTACTGCTATCGTTGCTGCTACTGTTGTTTTTGTTCGACCCATTTCTCATTATTTGGTATCCACCCCTTCTGGTCTCGGTATTTACATCGTCATCGTCATTTCTCCCCTCATCAGTAAGTATATAGCCGAATTCAATTAGTCTTGCTCCAGACGGACTTTTTTGGTCTCAAATAATAAGACGGAATTTTGTAACCGTCTGAAACAAGAATTTCTGAACCGAATTACCTCTTCTTTTATTTACAAGGTATTTTTGTTTATGGTGGTAGTGTGAATTGTGCAGTTATGTGTCCCTTGTACGCGTATATGAAACGCCACCCCATCAATTTGATCCTTCTTGCTTTGTTCACTCTTGCTCTTGCGTTTGGTGTTGGCATGAGCTGCGCTTTCGTCAAAGGTACCTCCTTTGCTTGCTTTTACTTTGTGTCGCCCTGAAATTGCTAATATCGCCCGAGTAAAAGAAGAATATGTGACACCTGAGAGGTCTTACGATAAAATTATCTTAGATATATGCGACCTTACCCATCAGGAATTGTTTTGAAATGATTGACTATGAAGTGGCAAGATTCGTATGGAATGACGGAAAATTAACAATTTAGTAAAGTGTCATTGCTTTCGTGAGTTAAGGTTTTTTTTATTCCATTATGAATAAAATACTTTATCTATGAGGAGTATCTTAGTGAACCTTTGAGTTGAATGTCAGTTTTTCAATGGATAACAGCATTCATTGCTTTTTGTATAATTTCTGCATTTTTAGTCGTCTGGCCGGTGCTGATTCAGTTATGCATTGTGTGTTTGCTTTACTATACTGTAATACTTTACTCTACCCTTTAAAGGCAGGGGAAAGTGGAAATATGATACTTCATATGATAATTATGTCAGCAATCAACTTGCACAAACTCAGTGCGGATTTCCCATCTCTTTAGCTTAATACGAAATTTATTCTAGTTAGCAACGGTTTTACCCAAGACTTATAGTTTCAGAATAAACCAGAACGTACGTTGCTCCACCAACCTTTACATTACAGATTAGGTGCTTTCCTTGCTTTACCACTTTATAGGTGGTGGATCTTTCTTGACTTTTTCAAGTGGGGGCGCTCTAGTGGAGGTAGCTTTGAGGGTACTGATGGAGATTTTTATTTAGGGGAGAGAATAAAGTTGAAATGGATATTTCTTTTGGTGTTGAGTTGAGATACTATATGGTTAGGATGAATGTTTGTGTGCGAGAAAAAGACACTCTTACATTTTGTAGAAGTGGAGGTAATGTATACCAGATTCACTTATTTGTACTAGAAAGGCTTGGAGGAAGAGTTACCCAAATAGCGAGGTGAACCTAGGAGTGGGTACACAAACTTAACATAGACTTGTTATACTTGATTTTTGTAAGTCGAATAATTAAGGAAGAGAAGATAACAAGTAGATATCAGATCAATTGGTTCAAGACTTCAAGCTATTGCAAAGTCATAATCAATTAAAAACATATGGTTGAAGATACCCACTAATAGTATATGGTCCTGCTGTACAGATATTGACATAAATCTGACTTGGACCATCATGGAGTCTTAGGTGTTCAAATGGCTTAATGAGACACTAATCAAAACGTCGTAGTCTGCTTTAAGTTCGCCTCAAGACACACTACTTACATAGTTGGATACCTCGTTTCATGGCATTCAAGGAGATTTAAACGTAATTCTAGAATCCATACTAATAATCTAAAAGGTGGAATTTAAATGGCATCAATACGAAATGATTGAAAAAACCATTAGAGTTTAATAGAGGCTAAAAGCATTTTCAAGAAAGGATTTGTAGAATCAGCATTTTAGTGGAGGAAAATAAATTTGGTTCTTTTATAAAAGTAACTGTGGAAAGAACAAATTAATGAGTCATACTATGGAACTTCGAGAATAAGTGATTGGAGAAATGTTTCTGTGAGCTTTAACAAAGAATACGCTTCATGAAAGTATTTTGACATCATGAATATGTATGAGAGAGTGACTACGAGAATTTGAAAATGTATGTGGTTGATCAGAACTGTTTTGTGGCCAACACATTGCATTTTGTTTTGGTGTTTACGTGTTTAGAATTTGTAGCATGGAGAAGCTCTCTAAGCTATAGGAAAAAAAAAGCTTTAAGGCCTTGTTTATTTGAGGATTTGGAGGGAAAGGGAGATGATGGGGAGAAGAGATACAAAATCCTTTGTTTGTTTTGTAAATAGGGGTATTCCGTTTCCCTCCTTCAAGTCAAATTAAAATCCTAGTTATAGGAAAGACTTGGAGGGAAATTGTATCCGAGCCTGCCTACTCCATTACCCCTTCCTTTCCTTTCGCTCTATCCCCTTTCCGGCCTTCCCTCTCTTTCCCTTTTAAATTTGTATCCAAACAAAAGGTAATAGAAGTTATAGACATGTTGCGAGGGCCATCATTCTATCGAATGCAATTGTATATTGGTTCAGGGAGAGCATATTGCCACTGCTATTTTGTTCTCTTCCACGGGATATATGCTTGCATTTACATAATAGTTTTTCTTCTTTCTACTACATTTCTCAAATTTGTGAGAGGGTTTTTAAAAAATCAAGTAAAATGGGTGGAACAGAGGAAGCTCATTTTTGTAATTCGTGTAAGAAGCTTTATTATTGTTGCATTATACTTCCCCTTGATTAATGAGAATGGCTTATGATACAGAAAATGTCGTCTGTTATTCTTGTGGACATAACGGGTCTTGACATTATTTTGTTCCTGTCTTTACTGTTTACAGGAAAGATAGTACTGGAGGCATTGATTCTAACATGCGTTGTCGTAGTAAGTTTGACATTGTATACATTTTGGGCCGTCAAACGAGGGAAGGACTTCAGCTTCCTGGGCCCTTTCCTGTTTGCAGGTTTCATGGTCCTAATGATTTTCATGCTTATTCAGGTATGTAAATTTTCACACTTTAAAACCATGACTTTACTTTTATTTCTCCCATTTAAATATTTGCTGGACTTCTTTAAAAGGTTTTTCACATTATATTCCGTATGTATTTTTCCGTTTTATTTGGTTACATTTCATTACCTATTCAATTTGCAAGTATTACTATGATTACTTTACGCGTATCCGATCTCTTTACCCCACCATTTGATTAGCCGAAGTCTCTACAGCACAATGTTGTATCGACTAATTTTAACTAGGACTCATATTATGCGAACCCGAATCACAATGGATGCTATTTTTTTTCTGATGTGCAGATCTTTATCCCTCTTGGAAAGCTATCTTTGATGATATATGGGTGCATTGCAGCTATAATATTCTCAGGGTACATAATATACGACACTGATAACTTGATTAAGCGATACAATTACGATGAGTACATACCAGCTGCAGTGTCCCTTTATCTTGACATCATCAACCTGTTCCTTGCTCTACTTGCTATATTTGAAGGAGCGGATAAGTAATTAGTCTGCTCTTCGCTTTTGCTTTGCCAATACAGTTACATTACGAGTATCATGCATACTCAGTTATTAAAAGGGCATTTTTTTCAAGCACAAGCGCTGTATTCAGAACTGTATGCAATCCTGTAAATCTGTCTATTGTAAGAATCGAAGAGAAAGGAATTGTAATATGCCTAAATAACTACTCCAATACTCCATTGATGTCCAATTTCTTGTCAAATTTCCCAACTGGTTTAGACATTCCTACATTCGACGGTTGTAAATATACGTTTTTAAAAAGTGATCATTTGTTATGAGAAAAATCTAGTGCTTCACTTTCCTTGAGTTTTCTCAAAATACTTTATTGATTTATTACAAGTGAAATTGTTTAATCGAGCAAAGTGAGTTAAATAAAAAGGACACAGTAATAATATAGCAAGTGATGCTATCGACATTTTCGTCCTTTGTCATCTTCAGTAATTTTCCTACAAATCTTCATCATTTCCGATCATTTTACATTGTTTAATCACCGTTTGCTTTCAGTCGTGAAATGGTCTTACTTCGAAATTGTTTATACAAGATTACTGGATCGCTTAATTGGTTTGAGTTACTACCCCTCATTTCGTATTTTATTGTGCAAGAGGCTTTAGCTTTCAGTGGAACTGTGGAAGTAACAGAAAGTGGGAGTTACTGTACTGTTGTATGTGGTGTATTATTACTGTCTTGGAAGTGAATTTGCTGGCAACACGGAATTGACTCCAAGACACCGCCCCCTAGCTTAACACGGTACTCCGAATGTGCTACGTGAAAGGAAGAGTTAGGAACTTGAGTGTCGTTGCTAAGATAGTTTCAAAAAGAGGAGATTAGGAGATTAATTCTTATTATCGGAAAAAAAAAAAATGCTTGTTCATAATCTGACTGGATAAAGCCATAACCACCATTGAATAACAAGAAGAGATGGAAAGAAGTTGGTTAACTGGATGGTTTTGTAGTAATTGTAGTTCCAAATCACACCAATAAACAATGCTCTCAACTAAGAAGAAATAAGGTATGGGCATCCTCTGGTAATGCCTTGTTTAAACTCAAGCAAAGCACCATACATAATACACGGTTTACGTATTTGCAAAGAAGGCTCATCATATTGTCACAGAAATGTCGTATAGTGAACAAAAAACAAACATCCATTACAGTGCAGTCCTTGGGCCTCCAGATTTATTAAGAAAACAGAACAAATTGATAGCATAACCCTAGTGATGAGCACCATGATCTTGAACATAGCGCAGGCCACAGTACTTGCAGATTGCAGGTGCATCCAGGTCAAGGCATATGAATTCAACTGGATGTCCCAAAGAAGGATCGTGAGCTGCAAAAAGAAAAGGAAGCAATGAAAGTTGTTATTTAAAGTGGGCGGAATATGGAAAAAGAACCAACAACATTAATTATCGATACTAGTGTGGAGTACAATTTCTTGAAAGAGACAAAAAAAAACTAGTAGGTGTTTGACCTCCTTCGCAAACGGCTATTCTGTGAGCCACCTTGATTGGAGGTACTTCATTAATCAACTGCATCGGAGACTTCTTGCTTTTGTCCTACACACATCCGAAAGACTTAGAACTTGATATTATCCATTATATCACACAACCAGAACAATCCCGGTAGATTATGATTCTAAATTTATGTCAGCATCACACACATTTATAAATACCAATATATGACTCGCCTTTGCTTGGATGTCAAATTTTGAAAGGAAAGGGAGACGAGGAGAAGAGAAATGGAAAGAGAGACAAAGTGGATGAAGCAGACAGAATACCCCCAGTTAAATAAGCATGAAAGAGAAGGGAAGAGAATGATGGGCAAGAGAAGGGAGTATTAATGGAGGATGTGGTAATGGAGGATAGGGAGTTGGAACATGGAAAAGAGTTTTTTCTTCCAAGAATATGCAGCTTATGCATTGTTTGGAATTTGGATATAAATGTAGGAGGGAGGGGAGAGAGAAGGTTTATTGTCATCTACCCTTAACCATTTGTTTGGATGGAGGGACTTTGAGAGAAAGAAAGAACGCCAACTTCTGTTGTTTGGGTACAAAATGTAGGTCGAGGGAAAGAGAAATAAATCCCTCAATTTCCACCACTATATGAAAGATTTGAAGGAAACACTAACTTGTTTAATTCCCTTTCCCTGCCTTTCCCTCTTTTCAGTCCCCCCTCCCCTTGAGTTCCCTCCCTTTCTCGTATCCCTACTTTCCCTCCTTCCCACTCCCCTCTCTTTCCCTCCTTTTAGGCTATCCAAATAAACCCTAAGGGTCCGTTTGGATTGAAAGAATTGGAGGGAAGGGGAGGGGAGGGAAAAGGATGGATTTATTTTCCATTGTTTGGATACAAAATATGGAAGGAGAGAAATGGAAGGGGAGGGAAATGGGAGAACTCATTTTCTTTCCTATAGAACAAACCATAATCTCTCTAATGGAGGCAAGATTTGGAAAGAAAACATTATTTAGACTCTAATTATACCACTAACATCCTCCAATCCTCCATCTATTCCTCATCTCCCTCCTTCCTCCCCCTTTCACTTCCCCTCATAATTTTTGTTATCCAAACATCCACATTTCATTTGCCCTCCCCTTCTCTCCCCTCCCTCCACCTCCCCTCACTCCACCTCCCCTCCCTTTCCCTCCATTTTTGCTATCCAAACGGACCCTAAGGGTGTGTTTGGATGGAGGGATTTGGAGGGAAAGAAAAGGGAGGGAGAGTAGGGGATTTGAAATCCCTTGTTTGATGGCAAATAAGGGTAGAAGGAAATGGGGTGGGGGGGAAGGATTTGGAGGGATCAAATTTTTCTCCTCCAAGGCAAATCGAACTCCCTCCTCCATCGGTTAATAGACTGTACAACCAGTTGTAGAGTAAAACTCTAGAGGTGTAGAATCCGAGTTTTGTAAAACTCTAGAGGTGTAGAATCCGAGTTTTATATTAAAGTCTGAGTTTTGTTTTAAAGATTCCGAGCTATATCATAAAGTTTATGAACTCACCCACTTAAGCATACAAAAATTTAAACTTTAAGAAAACTCAAAAAAATTACACATAAGCTCGGTTAGATAGCTAATATACAACTGGTTGTAGGATAGTATTTATGCTCCTCCATAGGAAAGATTTAGAGGGAAATTATTTCCAAACACACACACCCCATCCCCCTCCTCTTCCCTTCCATCCCTTTCTCTTCCCTCCTTCCCCCTCCCCTCCCGTTCCCTCCTATTTTGGTATCCAAACAAGGTCTAAAGGTGCATTTGGATAACAATTAAGAAGTGAGAAGGACATGGAGGGGGAAATACGTATGGGGTAAGGGAGATCTCCTTCTTAATCTTTCCTATGCTAGAGGGATATAATATTTGGTTTGGAAGAGGGAAAATGGACAATGTCCCTTGTCTATTTCCTCCAAGGCTACTTGCTAACAAAAGAACGGAAATCGTATCCCTAACCTTCTTTTCTTTCTCAATCCCTCGGTCCAAACAAGCCCCCTAAATCTTTCAGATGTTAGAAAATATTGTAATCAGGCTTGCAAGAGGAAAATGGATTCCTGTATCTGTCTTGAATATATTTCCCTTTAACCCAATTTGCTATCGAAACCTGAAAATGTGTTCCGCTCTTACCCTCCCTGTACCTCCATCCCAACAACGATTTATTCGCAATGACTCATTTCTTTCCCCCTCGGAGACTCGGTTTTCACCTTAATTGAAGAAATTTGGCTAAACAGTGGAATTTGGGTAAATACGCGGAGATCACCATTGTCATGCCTAAATATCTGAAATGAGGTTCCATAATACGAAATCTGAAATTGGTCAGAAAGAATCTAACAAGAGTTTTCCTAAGTTTTGAAATCGAAAGCCAAATTCATATATGTTGAATCGACGATCCAACAAAAAAGAACCCTAAATTCCAATCTCAATTAAAAATGAGACAAAAAAAGGAGAAAGTATAGATAGATGAGGAATAAAGAGATTCAGAAACCTGCATCCATTTGTCAGTGTGGGTAGTGACGACTTCAGTGGCGACGATGGAGAAACTTTTGGCATTCAAACGCAATGGAGTTGACTTAGACAGCGTCCTCAGCAAGCTCATCGCCATTGACAAATCTCAACAGAGATAAATAGAGAGAAAGAGAAAGGGAAAGCAAGAGATAAAAGTAACAAGGTGGAATGATTTAGGCTGGCCTTCCGGCTTCCTCCCTACGTTGGGCTTTAACTAATTTAATTCACCAAGAGGAGGGAAGCACTACGTAGAGTTGGCAATCGGGTTACTCGGGTCGGTTACGAGTCTGGTCGAAGCGGCTCGGGTCATACCTGGATTAGGTTGTGTCGGGTCAGTGGCGAGTTTGGATCGGTTATAGTCATGTCAGCTCATTTTCGAGTGACAAGTCGGGTTGGGTCATTAGCGGGTCAGGTTATCAGCATATATTTTATCTTATATATTTAGTTTTTGGCGGGTAATTCTATGTTTAATGAATGTGCAGGTGTATTAATTGTAGTTTTAAGTGAAAATAAGTAAGATGAATGTCAATTTGATCTTGTTTACATCGTTTTTAAGTTGGTTTATTATCGGGTCATTTATCGGGTTGAGTAAATATCGGGTCGGGTCAAGTCAGGTCTGTTCAGGTTAATCTTAATTTTGACTTCAAATTGAGGTTCATCCACTTTTTTTAAATAAAAAATAAAAAATAAAAAGGGGTGCTTTATCATTAAATGAAAGTCACACATGCATGAATTCGGAAACAAAAATATATGTGATCTCATCATGACCATTGTCGACCCACATCTTAATTGAGTAATCAACAGACATAATAATATTCTTCGGTTCGATTTGTGAGAGGAACGCATGAAAATGTAAACAAATCATTGACGGAAGCTTGTTCTCCTTTCCGAATTCAAGTCAATGGTCGAGTTTGAAAGAGGGTGAGATTTGTATTGTTTCCACTTCTTTGGTACGATTATGGATTGTGAGGTATAATCGGGTTCTAAATCAACAGTGGAGTCCACTGTGGATTCTGGTTCATTTTGTGTTTGGAGGTTTGTTTCTGTTTGTTCCTTTTGTTCAAGTGTTACCCAATTCCCCTAGATGTAGCCTCATTTTGAGATGAATGTGATTTTGTTCTCCATGAATTTTGGCCGGTTTCACCATTCAACAGTTACTCCAGCTGTAGTACAAGTTCATTTTCTTCGTTTTTCTCGTGTACATCATCCATGTCATGTGGCAAGCTCAAAGTCAATCTCCATCATCCTCTTCCTGTGCATTAGAATGAAAAAGACTAGACTTATCACATATGACATGTAATCTTTCTTCCATTTTCATAGTTCGTTTATTATACACTTTATAAGTCTTATTATGATCCGAATAACCGACAAATATGGCTAATCACTATGAGCATCAAATTTACCTAAATTATTCGTTCCATTGTTGTGAACAAAACATTTTCTTCCAAAGCATTTCTAATAGGATATATTGGGTTTTTCTTTCTTCTAGCAATTTTTAGGGAGTTTTATCAAGCACTTTTCGGATCATAACACGGTTATAAATATGACATAATGTGTTGAAGGTTTCGGCCCAAAAGATCTTTGGCAACTTACTACGAATGAGCATAATCCTAACCATGTTTTCAAGTGTACGGTTCATACGTTCCACAACCTCGTTTTGTTGAGGTGTAGCACGTGCGGAGAAGTTATGGCTAATGAAGGGTTCATCACAATAAGTAACAAATGATGCATTTTCAAATTCAGTTCCGTGGTCGGATCTCAAAAATATGAGCTTTTTATCAAATTTGTTTTAGACCTTTTTCAACCAAGTTATAAATTCATCAAATACTTCATCTTTAGAACTTAAGTAGAGAAGCCAAACAAATCGTGAAAAATTGTCAATAATCACACATAACAAATACCTTCTTTACTTATAGAGTAAATTAATAATTACTCCCGTTTATAAACCACTTTTCTAAATTAACTCCCTTATGAAAACTTTTTAATAATTTACCCCCATAAAATGTTCTCAGGTCAAAAATTGCACCCAAATTGACAATCCGTCGAGAAATTCCGTCAATTTTTGAATTTTCTGATTTTAAGTCTATTTTTATGACCAAATTGCCCTTCTACTCTCTTATATACTCTTATATATACTATTCCCTCTCCTTTATTCTCTTCACCTCACCTAATTCATTCACCCCTTTCTTAAAATTTCCCACATTTTCCCCCCAATTAAGGTATGTTCATCTTCTTCCTACAATATGAACCAATAAACCAGTGTTTTAACTTCTTATGAGAAAAAAGAGAATAACAGGCTTGCCTTCTTAGAAGGGGCTGGGGCTTCTTAGACACAGACTGTCGGCTGGTGCTTCCATTTCAAGCCAGACAATAAAGCAATACAATAGTCCACTCTCTTCGGCTGGGCTTAGTAGCATGTTACTTTATGCGTCAAATCGAACAAGTCTCGTTTTGAATTTAGGGTTGGGCATTTAAAAGACAGAAATTAGAGTTTTTAACCCAGAATTGGGGGTTTCAAACCCATAAATTAGGGTTTCAAACCCAGAAATTTGGGTTTTAAACACACAAATTTGGGTTTCAAACCCAAAAATTGTACTTAAAAACACATATATTAGGGTTAGAAACCCAGAAATTTGAATTAAAACCACATCAATTAGGGCAATGAACAAAAAAAATTTCAAATTAAACCCAGAAACTAGGGTTCACAATACACAAAATATGACTATGAACAAATAAATTAATTCGAAACTAAACCTATAAATTAAGGATTAAAACAAACAAATTAATACCATAAACATGAGTTAGTTGGGGGAGGAAACTCTCAACAATGTCTTTCTTCATTGTCAATGCGAAAGCAAGGATGCTCCTGGACTACTGTATTGCTTCATTGTCACATTTCACTGGAATTATTGTTTTAAGTTTCGAACAAAATCTCTATGTGATGATGTCAAATAGCACCTAACATTTACACTTTCTGTAAAAATAGTACCTAAAGTTTATTTTTTTGCCCAATAACACCTAACATTTTCTGTTTTTTGTCTAATGACACCAAAATTATTTTTCCGTCAAAAAAAGTCAACAAACCGTCTTGACTAACGGAGAGATGGATGAGTTGGCATTGTGACCTTTATTCTTATGTTTGTGATCAGTGCAATCGGCTTCTTTTTGTTGGAAATTTGGGCTCCGTTTGGCAAAAATGACTGAAAAGGTAGCTGAAACCTGAAAAGGTAACTGAAAACTGAAAAGGTAACTGAAACCTGAAAAGGTAACTGAAAAGGTAGCTGAAAATTAGGAACTGATAAGGTAGCTGATTATATAAAACAATGTTTAGCAAACTAACTGAAAAGGTAACTGATTTTAATGAAATGACGTAAAAGGATATGATAATTATTTAATAGTATAGATTTAAGGGGTAAAAAGGGAAAATAAAACCAAATCAGGTACCTGAAATTTCAAATGCTACTCTAGGTAGCTTTTCATTTCAGGTAGCTTATTTGGTTAAATAAGCTACTTACCAAACGCGTACACAAAAATAAGGTACCTGAAATTTTGGTCAAATAAGCTACTTTGACCAAATCAGGTACCTGAAATGGCTTGCCAAACGGAGCCTTGAAGTGAAAACAATGGTTGATGGAGTTAGAACTTTGGATGTACTTTTGTAATCATGAATGAATGACAATGAAACTTTTATTATTGAAAATAGATTTAATTGGATAGTGAAGGCTGAAATTGAGGTTTTAATTTGGGAATGGAGGAATAAAATTGGGTTCAATTGGGGGAAAATTAGGTTCAATTGGAGGGAAAATTAGAATATGGGATAAGGCAGTTGGAATTGGAGGGAAAAACATAAGAATAAAGGTCATAATGCCAACTCATCCATCTCTCCGTTAGTCAAGACGGTTTCTTAACTTTTTTTGACGGAAAAATGATTTTGGTGTCATTAAACAAAAAACAGAAAATGTTAGGTGTTATTGGGTAAAAAAAAAAATTAGGTACTATTTTTACAGAAAGTGGAAATGTTAGGTGCTATTTGACAAAAAACTCTTAATAATAACACAAGGGCATAACGGGCATAAAATCAAACTTTTAACCTAAAAGTTCATTTGGGTGCAATTTTTGACCTGAGAACATTTTATGGGAGTAAATTATTAAAAAGTTTTCATAAGTGAGTTAATTTAGAAAATTGGTATATAGAAGGGAGTAATTATTAATTTACTCTTACTTATAACATGCATTGGTCCACATAAATCAATATGAAGTAATTCAAGAGGTTTTGATTACTAGCGAGCTTTTTGGATTTAAAGGAGCTTATACTTGTTTTTGATGTCGGTCGTTATACACCAAAAATAAACTTAGGTCAACTAACTGGGTAGTCAGTGGAAGTAGGGTCGATCTCCACAGGGAGGCAAGATATCTGTTAAAAGGTTCGCTTATTTGGTCACAATTGGGGGTTTGTTTGTTTTTGTCTAACAACTACTCCCTCCTACCCATAACTAATGTCCCATTTGCCAATTTTGTTTACCCACACAAATGTCCCATTTGACATATTTATGACTCTTCTACCCTTTGCTTTTTTCATTATTAACAACCCAACCCACTCTTACTCATTACTTTTCATTATTTAACTCACCTTTTTCTTACCCTCAAACAATATTTTTCATTATTTAACTCTATTCCTTAATTCTCGTGCCCCTACCCAAATGAGACATTACTTATGGGTAGGAGGGAGTACAAGGTTAAAGGAGAGAAAAAGGAATAAGAGAAATAAAGCAAAGAAATAACGAATAAGAAACAGATAAGAGGGAGAAATATGCCAGGAATCGGTCCGCCGTGGTAACTACACTATCGGGTCAACTAAGTCGGTCAGTCTATTGATAAGAAGAGCAAGGTTATCTCCTTTCGGTCTCAAACCAATGATTATACCCTTTCGGTCTCTAATCACCCTAAGGTCATCCTAACTGACTTTCACCCTATTAGGAATCGTCTATCGTATCTAAGCAAGTCTACCCTACCAATCTTACGATCCATGTCGGGGTTAACTAATTAATCGGTCTCCTGCATGCATTCATTCAACCAATCTCAATTAAAATTGCATAGAACGATTCTCATCTCAAGACTGACCTAACATGTCAAACCTATCATGCTACTACCACGGGTTTCCTCATCCTAGCATATTAATAGATTTAGCTACACATGCTTACGATATTGCAAATAACATAAACAATTGAATAACTAATAATGGGCATATTGAAACTATAATAAAATTGCATAAACAATAATTAGGGCAGAAATTAAGGGTAGAGAAACAAAGAATTAACAACAATAAAAGAAGGATTAAGATTAAAGGAATAAAGAATTACAATCTCAAGCTAATCCGGTGTAAAGAACTCGAATCCGATCGATTGCAAAACGCAAAATAAAAGTTACAGTGAAAGTGAAAGGTGAAAAGTAGAAATGTATGATAGTGAATGTTCCTTTGATTAGTCGACCTAACCTTATTTATAATAAACTAATTGCGTAATTAAACCTAATGCGTCACGGACCCAAGCCCAATAACAAAAACTACTCGATCGAGGACTAATTCCTCTCGATCGAGTAGAATCCTCCAACCAATCACTCGATCGAGTAAGATAGATACTCGATCGAGGTCTTCCTTCCCCTTAATCACTCGATCGAGCACAAGAATCTCTCGATCGAGCAAATAAGCTATCGATCGAACAAATTGAGTACTCGATCGAGTACTTCTCAGCGCGTAAATCCTGCTTCGCGCACTAAACTTCAAACGGCCGCCATTTCTTCGTTACTTATCGGAATCAAGCGATTTTTGTGGCGTTGGAAAGCTAAGAGGATAAGATTTCACCTCTAATTGGAATCACTTTATTATCTGCTGTAGAACTCAAGTTATGGCTCTCCAAAGTAGGTACTAGCGGCGTGAAGCTCTTCCTTTGCTCGCCTAGCTTCTTTCCTTCTATGCGCACCTCGAAATGGTAGTACCAAGCTCCGACTCAACTCATCTCTTAAATGCATGCATACTTGGAACAGTTTTGGCTTGGTTTCTGCTACTCCTTAGCTTGTTGTTTGGCCCAAAATCCGCACGTTGGGCTATTGGGACAAAGGCTCGACTCAGGCCCGCCAGAAGGGTGCTCCAGCAAAGGCCCTATACCGGTCAGCAAAGGAATGGGTAAAGAGATTAGGCCCACGTACCAGAACGAATACCCGGAGAGATCTATTGAAGTCGGAATCTTGAGGCACACGAAAGGAGAACTAGGGTTTGAAGGCTATATAAGCCGAGTCCCCAAACGAAGAAGAGGATTATTCATACTTGAGACATAGCATAGGCGATTGAAAGCTTGTATTAGACGATTACCTCTCACAAACATCATTCTAGTGCATACTTGGTGGGATACCATTCCCCCCGCGGTTTTTCCCTCCTAGGGTTTCCCGCGTCAACAATCGCTTGTGTTGTCTCTCTTTTCATATTTTCTTATTTGCTTAACCTAACTCAACGATAAACCACTTTGACCTCGCTAAAAACGACATAGGTAGTAATTTACCGAAACAAATTGGCGCCCACCGTGGGGCCCTAGTGGTTGAAATCTAAAGACTAGACGACG
>JAGPOY010001324.1:6622-24491 GCA_018983105.1 Silene uniflora
CGATTGATAGTTGCTCCGCATTATTTTATAATTAAAAATAATTATAAAACTTAAATTAGGTAGATATAATTTAATAGAAATTGAAAAAAAATAGGAGAGAGGTTTTGGTGGGGTATATATAAAATGTGTGAAATGATGGGAAAGGTTGGAAAGTGAAAAATGATTGGGTTGATGACCTAGGTCGTGACCTTCTGCATGGGAGGGTGCAAACGGGTCAAGGTAAATAAGGTGTGATTAAGAGTAAACATGGGTCGTTACCTGATTAGGATTTAGGACGACCCTTGCCTGGGGATGGTCTAATGTTGGAATGGTTTGTTGTTGTTGTTGAATCTGCCTTTTTGACATTCTTTTGCTAATGTGGTGAAAATGGTCCTAGTACACAACATTCTATCGATTGTTTTTGGAATTTCAAGCTCGTCGATATGTGAGACAAGGATTGATTTGAAAGTTACAACCAACCGCTATCCTACACACCAACTAGCTTGAATGTCTTGCAGAAATTGGTAGAAAGACAACCAAAATGTCAGATTAAGAGCATTTGCCCTAATCGTGGTGTCACATAGCGACTAGGTTAAAATCACAAATAATTAAAAATGTTTAAGTTGTATGTGTCATAGCAACTTAACTAAACACAGAAGAAATGATCATGTGAACCAATTTCATTAAAATATTTTCAAACCATCCCCATTTTCGTAATTACCTGGATTTGAATCCCATTTAAGAAAACAAATTTGAATAATGAACTAATTGCCTAATATCATCCTCTCCTATAGCGCATTTTTTTTTTATGTTGATTCATTATTGATAACATTGAATCTCATCAATTAACGAGAAAATCCCAACCTCACAATATGGACCACATGAATGGATTGTCGATGTTTTGGGTGAAGGATGATGTTAAATCATGTAGATGGGCCTGGGCCACACCCGAACGGAGGAGAGACGTACCACTTAACAACACAAGGGAGGTTCCATCCTAAAACCAATTGGCAATAGGAGGAGTAGCTCCTTGGTTATAAAGTGGTATGATCTCTCTTTCTCCTTTAATGTGGGACACTCACATGTGGGATAATATGAGATTCTTCACAGATGACTATATGGTAAGTTTGATGATATGCTACAAAAGTTCTACAGTCCTCCGGGAGGACGGTACCGCCCACACACAAAGACAATCCACCAAATGGAATATTATAATGACTTGTGTGTGAGGAGTATCGTACTCCCGGAGGACGGTAGAATTACTCTGATATGCTATTTGATTACAATGAGATGAATATGCTCATTTCCACATTATGGAAAGTACTAAGGCATTTATAGGCCGAAACCAATAACATATATTTTCTTCTATATCCTGACAATTCAAACCATTTTAACAAAAATTTTAGCTTGTAGACTGTAGTCCTTATAAGGTACACTTATTTATACTAATGACATTGTTTTATTATTTTATACCTTTTTTATGACACCATCAGCCGGGGTAGTCTTAGGAATTCATTGATGGGAGTTAAAGTATGATGCGACCATAATAGTTGCACTTTTACTGTAATACACGTAATTTGTGGAAGATTTATATTAATATTTTATGTATTATAAATAGTATTTAATTGTATTCGTAACTAATAAAAATGTGAATAAGGTGGAATAATATAATAAAGTAATAACGGAGTCGGGAAGTGATGTGCCTCGGGCCTCGTGCTCGAAATAATAATAATAATAATGATAATAAGAATAATAGTAATAAGAATTACTAATAAAAATAGGAATAATAATAATAATAGTAATTGCTAGTAATAATAGGAATATGATAATTAGCTAGTTTCCTAATTGGAGACCTATACCTCTAAACCTAGCCTATAAATACAAGAGAAATCTGAAAAAAAAAAGAATTCATAAAAGAAGAGGAAAGGAGATCTAGACGGAAAAGAAGGAATTCGCTTTATATCGTCTCAAGGTAAGTTCTCAACTCACTCGTCTTAAGACGATTATAACTTGTTAATTAGATCACCATGTGACAAACCGAGACTATGACCTTGATCGTGGGACACCAAGGATTGACTAGGACCCTCCGTTGACCGTCATTGACCACCAGGTACCACGGGGGAAGGACGTTTCAGACACGGTTGTAGGGTGGTTAGCTTTTGATTGAACTCAGGTTTCAAACCCTTATTATGACTCGAATTGACTCGGGTTTGGGGTGGCTTGACTTGGGACAGTTGCTTCGGCGGCTTGGGGTTGCTGGGGTGGTCAATGGTGGTGGTTGGTGCAGCTGTTGACCGGAGTTTGCAAGAAAACAGGGGAGAAACAGGGGACTAGTCATACTTGTGTGAGACCGTCTTACGACAACCACTGTGACTTCGTTAGTGACTCACCGGGGGAAAAGGAGGTACCTTTGGGAAAGCGGTGGGACAGGGAGGACGAAGGTGGTGCTTATGGGTGGTATAGGTGGTTGTAATGGCCGTGGTGGTGGGGTTTGTACACGGTGGCAGGGAACATGAAAGTTGCTAATTGAATCGATCAAAGACCTTTACCCGACCCCTTTCGCCTTATTTGACCCGACTGGCTTATGGGTAGGGTTAGGGTGGTGTTTGGGAGTGGTGTTGGTGGTGTTTTTGGCGGAGTTAAGGGTGGTTCTTGGCGGTTTCAGGGGCAGTCGAAGTTGTGGTTGTTGTCTTATTGTTTCGCAGGTTTTGGTTGCTTTTGAGGAGTGGTTGTTTCCACCAGGTTCGACAGAACCAGGGGCCACGCTGGGCTTCACTGTGGGTCAGGTGGTTGACGACGGTGGCAAGCCTGGTTGTGGGGCCTGGCTGTGTCGAGGTTGGTGAAGGGGAGTGCGTTGGTGATGGGGGTTCAGTAAAGGAAGGGGATGTATTGGGTTCGTTTTTGGTGACGGGTTTTATTATTCAAATCGTAACTATAACACAATTAAGATAATTAATTATTGGGGCATGATTATAGTAAAGTAGTTAAATTATAATTAATGTAATTAATTATACGAATAGTTGGTAATTATATTATTGCATGTTTAGGCGACGAGTTCGTAGAAGAGGATTTCTGCGGTTAGGATTATTATTATTGTGAAGGATTTGCGAATAAGGTAGGTTATCCTACTCGGTTTATTGTGGTTTGCGTAAGATTTTCTTGTAATGTGCATATGTGATTGGATGTTGATATATCGATTGAGTTGTTGATTATGAGCGATGAGTGGTCACCGTGAGAAGGTGATCACGCCTAGGGTCCGTCTCCTGGTCTCTCAAGCCAGGAGAGGTGTGCACATTAATGGCTAGGTTTAGTGGAAGGGTTGCGGTCTGACCACTGGTGGATTAGGGTACCTGTTGCGACGGGTACCTGGTAGGGCTACATGTTGCGATGTGTAGTCGGTTCTGGTAGAGGCGAGGGTGGATAAGGAGATCACAACTCATTGTTTGTTGCATTGCTTCCGCTTGTGTTCATGTATCTTGACTGTCTTACTTTTATCTACAGTTGAACTGACCCTGGTTGTTTGTCTTATGACCTGCTGTGATCCATTCGGGGATGGTGAACAGTTGGTTTAGCAGGTAATGAGCTTATGGATGATGATGTGCTTCTGGGATGGGAAGAGTCGCCACAAGCTTAGCTTAGCATAGCCGACATAGTTTATTAGCATTTTATTAGTTGGACTTTATTATTTCAGTTGCTATTATTATCATTAGACATATGTAAGACAGTTAAAGTTTATCATTTAATAAAGGGACTTGCATTATTTCTTTTGATATTTTCACTACCCCGGTTATGTCGGGATGGTAATACCTCCATAGGCTAGGGCAGTCCTTGGTAAAGGCCCCCTGGTTTATGAGGGTGTTACATTTACCCCCTTAATGGACCTCGCTTTGCATGCTTCTACGCACTTATTAGGGTATTTGCTCTTCTATTGGGTTTTGGCTTGCTTGTAGGCGGAGGAGCTAAATCATGCACAAATGGAGCATTTCGGAGCTAAAATGACGATATCCAAGGACCTAGCATGTAGAGGAGACGTAACAGAAGGCCTAAGTCAAGAAATGAGACCAAGTAGAGAAACCCCCACAGGCTAGGAAGACACCCCCACGGGTTTTGTGACAGGACGAAGCAAAAAGGGGCATTTGTACCTAGAACCCGGGCAACTTGGAGAGACCCGGGCGGGTCGTGCCCGACCCGAGCGACTTCCTTGTGACCCGGGCGGGTTCGAAGTACAAATGCCCGGTATGACTTCTTTGCGACCCGGGTTGCCCCTAATTACCCCGCCATGTCCTTGAACGACACTCCATCTCTACTTAACCTAATTTATTACTTAGTATAAAGGGTTATTTGATAGAAATAATCCAAACTATTGCTCGTCTTCTCATAATAATCTGAACTTTATTTTAACTCATAATAAACCGTCCTATTACCTCCCTCTCCTCGTAACAATCTGAGTAACCGGCTACTTGCTTAACAGGTTAACTTATTACCTCCATTTTTTTTTGTTTTTTTTTCAATTAGCCTGACCCTCGCCCTCCTTAATTATTTACCCTCCCAATGTCCCAAATCCCAATCAAACTCACTGAAACCCTCCGCAATCCTCCCTCACCATATCTGCATATCACCACCACTACCACACATGCATCCTCCGCAATAAAACCCATGTCAAATAGAAAATCTGTTTTGTTAACATTATTTTTTGCCGGCTATAGGTAAGGAGAGGGGGAAAACGATCTATATAACCTTCACCCTCTTACTCTTGTCCAACCCCAAATCCTCCAAAAAACTAATTGTGGGTATAAGATTTTCAGAGGGATTAATTCCAGATAATTGTGGCCTCTTATGAAGAATGATGTGAATTTCTGATTTCGGAACTCCAAGGTCGAGAAGAAACTCGACCGCGTGCTTAACTTAAATTTTCCTACTCAAGATCCATTTCAAGTTCAATTAGGTATATAACATGCTTCAGAAGCTCCTTCACGAGACAGATCCACTAACCCGTCAAGTGGTAATTCTGACGGAGACGGTGACAGTGGTTCAGATTCAATGGCGATTAATTAAGCGGTGATAGATTGTTATTGTGCTTGGTGTACGGCGGCAGTGGTTTGATGTTGATGTTGGGTGAAGTGTGAGTAAGTTGGTGGTGGTTGTGGTTTTGCGGAGGAGGCAGTAAATGGGGAAGGAGGGTATTTTGAATTTTTGATATAGCAGGTCATCTTAACTTATGGTAGAAGGTCAAAATTGAGCTAGTGTATTTTGAGAAGAAAGTATCCAAAGTTGAGTTTATTTTGGGTTAAAATATAGTACAGATTATTTTGAGAAGATGATTAATAGTATGAATTATTCTTGTAAAATTTTTCTTTTTGGTCGAATGTGAACATTCCCATTAAGCACAATCATAGTCTTACATAAATCAAATCATACATTTCATCCTCACTACAAATCCACTCCTTAATTTAGATACAACAAGTAAATCATTCTAACAACATTCTTTCCTTAAACCAATCCCTATCACAATGACAAAACCTATTCATATTGAGAGTATGTAATCTGAACTTGATACTGGTCTGAACTCTCCTCAGAATGACCTTAGGCATCAGTAGCATCCCCTCCTCACGAACCTGATTCCTGCATAGCCATATAGTGTAGATCAGACTTGCATAGCAGGCCATGACAACCTGCCTTTTCAGAAGCCCCCTGTGTCTCCACTTCAATAACCAGTCCAACATATTTCCAGAGTAACCAAATCCAAGCCAACTATGCATAAGCTTCAAGCATCTATCAGAAAACTCACAATCAAAGAATAAATGTGACATTGTTTCCTGCTCAGTGCTACAGAAATAGCACATTCCATCAGTTTGTATGCCAATCTTCTGTAGTCTCTCCTTGGTTGTCAGCCTTCCTTTCACAGCCAGCCAGTTAATGAATGTCACCTTTGGCAAGCACAGTCTATTCCAAACAAATGGAGTCCAAGCCACCTTATCCCTAGCTCCCAAAAGCCATTGATATATGGCAGTAGCTTGGTAAGGTTTCTGCTGCCACCCATATTGCAGGAAGCCATTTTTAAGCTTGTCCTTCACTTTGCAAATCTGCCTCCAGGCCCAGCTGGAATTGACAGTAGGGCTATATGACCACCATTCAGTTTGTTTTATATAAACATGATGAACCCATTTCACCCACATACTATCCTTCTTGTTGGCCACCCACCAAGTGTACTTACCAATCACTGCAACATTCCATAGGACACAATTAACCAATCCTAATCCTCCCTGTTCCTTAGGCAAACAACAAGTATCCCAGGAGACTGCAGGCACTCTGTGATAATCCTCTTTACCAGACCACAGGTAATAATTCCTACAAATAGTGTCAACTCTGTTCAGCATCCCTTTGGGTAGCAAAAATATCCTAGCCCAATAACAGTGCAATTGAGACAGAACAGTTCTGACAAGAGTTAATCTACCAGCATAACTCAGCTTTTTTGCACCCCAACTCCTAATCCTCATAACCAGCTTATCAACAATCTTATTACATTGTTGATTGGTTAACCTTTTATAAGAGATATCCACACCCATGTATCTGAAAGGAAAGTTACCCTTTCTAAAACCAGATAAAGTAAGAATGGTATTCTCAGTAGCAGAAGAGATGCCATTCATGTATACATCAGACTTCTCTTTATTCACTTGTAAACCTGATGCATCAGAAAAGGTAAGTAAAGCCCTCATTATGATTTTCACAGATGGATCATCTCCCCTACAGAAAAGAAGTAAGTCATCTGCAGAGGCAAGATGACAGAGGCCCACTTCTCTACACATAGGATGATATCTAAACTCAGTCCTCTTAGTCACCACATCACGAATTCGAGTTAAATATTCCAGGCAAAGAGTAAACAGCAATGGGAACATTGGGTCTCCTTGTCGCAATCCCCTCCTCCCCTGAAAATAACCAAACTGTGACCCATTAAGTGATAAGGTATAACTTGGTGTTGTAACACATTGCATAATCCACTGGATCATTTGAGCAGGAAATTTCAGAGCATACAACATGTCTTCCACAAAGGTCCATTCTATAGAGTCATATGCTTTCCTTAGGTCAATCTTCATCAACACCCTAGGAGAGCATTGTTTTCTATTGTAAAGCCTGATCATTAGGTCCTGACATATTAGAATATTATCCACAATCTCCCTCCCTTGTATGAAAGCACTTTGATTAGGACTCACTACCTCAGGTAGTGCCATGGCCAGCCTATTACAAATGATCTTAGAAATACACTTGTATAGGACATTGCAGCATGCAATTGGCCTATAGTCCATGACAGTCTCAGGCAGTTCTTTCTTAGGAATCAAGGTAACCACAGTTGCATTCACCTGTTTCAGGAGCTGTCCATTTTCAAAAAACTGTGTTACTGCTTTTATCACATCTTTGCCAATTATACTAAATGCATCCTTGAAGAATGCAGAAGTGTATCCATCTGGCCCAGGGGCTTTGTCAGCTGGAATAGAGAATAGAGCTCTCTTAATCTCATCCTCAGTCACCCCCTGAACCAGCACAACAGCTTGACTTTCAGAGATACACTTGCCCCTCCTAACAACTCCAACATTCACCCTAGATACTGCATGATCACTACCCAGCAGTGATTGATAATAGTCTAAGAATGCCTTCTCAATAGATTTGTTATCACCACAAATTTGGCCAGCTGCATCTTTAATAATGAGAACTTTATTCTGTGCCCTTCTATCTTTGATAAAGCTGTGGAAATAATGAGAGTTCTCATCATTACACACCATCCACTGTATTTTGGCCTTCTGAGTTAAGAATAAATTTTTTGCTTCCTCCAACTCTTTGAAAGACTTAACAGCAGCTCTTTCCTCTTGTTGCAGTTGACTGTTCCTTGGATCATTATGTAACTGCATCTAAAGATTATCAAGAAAAATCTTGGCAATTGTTGCAGTATTTATTATATCACCAAACCCTTCTTTGTTCAATATCTTTAGAGGTCTTTTTAGTGCTTTCATCTTCTTAACTAATTGAAACATTGTACACCCCCTGATTTGTTTATTCCACACATCCTCCACTGATCTATGGAACCTTTCATCTTTACTCCACATATTGAAGTATTTGAAACTAGATTTAGGTCTATCCATATCCTCCCATAGCCCAATGATGCATGGACTATGATCAAAGAGTCCCTCAGGAAGAAAATTAGCAATACCTGAAGGGCCATTAAGTAACCAATGATCATTAGCCAAAACTCTATCAATTCGACTGAATACTCTTTTATTCACCTCTTGCTTATTGTTCCATGTGTAAAAGGCACCTCGAGATACCATGTCATATAAACCACACCTATCCACACACTCTTGAAAATCCTGAGTTTCATTTAAAGTAACATCAGATCCTACCCTTTCATCAGCATAGAGAACATTGTTAAAATCCCCCATGACTAACCAAGGGCCACTTATAGAAGCTCTACAATGCAGTAAAGAATCCCATAGGCCTCTCCTCTCAGTATCCTTATTGAGGCCATACACCATGGAGCACACCCAAGAGAAACCACTCTGCAGGTGCACTACATCTAGATGGATTGCCTGAGTATGTTTTAGCTTCACATTAATACTGAAAAGAGCAGGATCCCATAAAACCCAAAGTCTCCCTCCATCTTTCACATCATTGTTATTGATATACTGCCAATTATTCCAAATCCCATCCTGAACTGCTTGAACATTTATAGATTTCACCTTGGTCTCTACCAAACCAAAGAGCCCTACCTTATTCAAATGCAAGATACGTCTAACATCTCCTTGCTTATTCCTAGTGTTTATTCCTCTCACATTCCAAAAGCCAATGCTAACCATTTGAACTTATATTTGACTTCCCCTTCCCCAAGCTAATCATTAAATTCTTCCTTATAGAATAGCTTAAGACATCAACAAAGGTTGGTCCTGATTGTCCAGTACCCTCCACATTCTTAGAGAATCTGTGAAAAATTCTAGCAGGTGTCATTGAGTTCAAGACTGTTCCCTGAAAAGGCATAGGAGTGACCACCACATTAGGAGGCATGGTAAGTAACTCCTCGCCATTTCCAGCTTCTTGTTGCACCTTCTGCCCCTGCTGAATTTCTGGTTCCTTTGGCTTAACAGCAGGTTTCACCTTAGGTTGCCAGACTTGCTGCACCACAGCCTGCTTCACCTTAGGTTTCTCTTTCTTGCAGAGGCCTGTCTCATGTCCAATCCCATGACATAAAGCACAGACCACCGGCTTCCATTCATAATGAACTGGCTGCTGCTGCAGAATGATAAGTGCCTAATTTGCCATATTTAATCCCCTTATGTTAGCTCTAATTTACATTGTATTTAGCACTTATCTTAGTGTTTTGAGCTAATATTAGTGTTTCTAGTGTATTTTGTGTTGTGACATGTTTTGTAGGTGAACTTAGCTTTCTAAGCTAAAATGACTACAAGTTGAGCTAAAATGTTACACTAGAAGTGCAAGGCTAAGATGAGCTTAAGAAATGGACAAGTATGGAGCATTAACATGGACAATTATGAGTTGATGGACCAAATGTACAATAAAATACAAATGGATGGTCAACTAAAGTCAAGTCCATATTATAATTGTCCAAGTGAAGTAAAGAGTATAGGATACTAATATGTTTTGGATGCCTCACAAAAAGATGCTCACAAGGAATATTTGAGGTTTAATATTGCAATTAACCGGAGGATTTAAGAGGGGTCAAAGGCATTCATTGGATAATATTAGCAATTAATGGTGTAATTGTGCATTTGGACCGAGAAAGCCACGGTCCCGATCGGGACTGGCAAACCCGATTGGGACGAGTGTGATCTAGCCCAATTTTGCATTTCCTTGGATTCTTTACGTTTCACCTCCTATTCGACTATAAATAGGAGGGAGCATACGATCATTGTACCATCTTCTTACATACTTTTCTTACACATTCTCTCAAATAATTCTCTTAGTTTAGTAGGTAGTTTAGATTACTTTAGATTACTTTAGCATTCACATTTCAAGTTATAATACAACTAGAATTCACGCCCGGCCGTTGGCCGGGTAATATCAAGAAATAGTTTCTGAATATTTACCTTAAGCGAGATATTGTGTAGTTGCGCAAATATAATGTTCTCACGTTCTTAATTGTCAATTTGAGATAAACGTTCTTTCCTTTTCTTTCATTATGTACGGATATATTTAATGTCATGATTATTCAGGTCATTTCTTATTTTGATACTAAATAATCTATATTTTTCATGACGTTTGTGCAACACACGTATAAAAATTAAAATCCGAGTAACAAATATAATTTCGTAATCGTGAAGAATTATAATTAACTTATGTAACAACCCACTTATGTGCTAAATATAACCATTAATTAAGAAAAAAAGCCAATTTTTGGTAAGATCACTCCCGTAAGTTTTCAACATCAAATAGTTAGAGACTTATAGCATAAAGAAATAGACTAAACTCAAATATCCCCATGCTTTGTTAGATCAGGAAGAAGTTGTATATAAAGAAATCTATGTATTATGACAATCTATATAAGCAGTATTATTTTCAATAATAACACCTTGGTATTATGTGTATTCTATATTTATTTTTGATTGATTTGTGAGATATATAAAATACCCAAGTTACTCGGTAGGAAAATTGTCTGTTGGTCATATTTTCTTTAATATATATATTTAGCTTTTTTAGTCAGTCTCGTATCTAGCATTAACTCATCCATTCATGTTAGTTTAAAGATTTCAAAATTTAGACAAATCGATTACTCTAAATTTTCCATAGTCCACAAATCTGATTATCCCTTTAAACTTGGTTATGTCGAGTGACAAATCGATTTCGTAATATGTTGTTTCAATAACCAATAATCAGTTAATTAAAATGTAATTATCCCTTTAAACTTGGGAGAAAATATATTTAAGCGTTTCATTCAAGAGACTGAATAATTGTGTAACTATATTTAATTTCTATCTTTTATAGTGGAAATTAAGAGGTGTTTATTTCCTACTAAAATACGCATTGTTAATTCACAATTAATATATCTTTTTATTTTATTTATTTTATATCTTTTTATTTATACACATAATTTATTCAATAAAAAGGACAACCAATGAAATCGCTTCAAAACAATAGCCAATCAAAACGCTCGAAAACATCCTCTTTTAAGTATATAGATAGATTTCCATTCAAGTCATTTCTATTTCCATTGTTCTTTGTTCTTCATTTCCATTCAAGGTATTTCATTTCTATTTTTTTTATGTCTAATTCAATTGTTTACATTTCATTTCCTTTCACCATGTTAGAGTAGATTTTCTTTGTCTAGGAACAAGGGGAAACATGTAATGGAAGTGTTTGCAATATGACATAATTGGTAAATATAAAATGGTATTCATATGTTTCTAGCACATGCTCATTCTTGTCTCTACTAATCATTGGTTAAGTTACTCGTCCTAATGTCGAGAGGCACGGGATTTGAGTAGGACATTTGCATGTTGTTAATAGAGTAACCTAATCATATCGAGAGATCAATTAGATTATTCTATTTATATGGTTTATGATGCTAATGTCGAGAGGTAGGTGTCTAAACCCTTAGCAATGAACAATATTTTATCACATCACATTAGTCATATGCATTTACATTTCTTACTTGTTGAACCGAAACTCCTAGACAACTTTTATTATTATTGTTCTTATTATTGCTTTTAAACCAACCAACTTAATCGATAAACCGACCTTGATAGAATTCATTCCATAACAACTTTTTAATAAACAACCGAGCTCTCTGTGGATTCGACCCCTACATACTACATTAATTTGTTGTACCGCTAGGGTATTTTTGTATTGGTGTGTGACAGAACATCATTTTCATCAATGAATTCAAGGTTCTCAGGCAACTCATCTCCCAATTTAATTTCCACCAAGTATCGCGCATAACCCAGAAATTCCCTATTCCGAGTAGCTTGATCACATTTAATTGGAGTTCCTACTAGCCCAGCTATTTTAGGGAGAGCCAATCCCCAAAATTTAATACCCAAGCCATAAAAACGAATCCAAACAGCAACAGTTTCAGGTTTCTCCTTACATAATGTTGAAGTAGGAAGCCATTCCTTGACAATGAATGGCTTATTGTCAAAGAATAGCGGACCTGACTTCAGAGCAGTCAATTTATCCTCATGTTTCTTAAATCGAATCAAACATATACCATTTGGTTGAAACGCAACCGTTTCAATTGACAGATGATTCCACACACGACACACAAATCCCCCTAATATGGCACTAGGTGGATTAGTACCCAACACATAGCAATAAATCGCAGCTGACCAGTACTCCAATTACACTTTAACATCACTAGCATCAATCTTTAATTGGGGAATCTTACCAGTATTGGCGACTTGCTTCTGCTTGCGACGATTGCTAACCAACTTCCAATCCTCATCATCGGTCGATTTATCTTCATTAATTGCAATCAATTCCTTCTCCAAATTGAAAGCCTTAAGTTCAGCTGAACCCGAGCTTTATCCCTGATCAAATTGTGGACTATTCACACTCAAATTTGTAATATTTGCAGTATTAGTACTATTTTTTGTATTTTTAATAGTTGATGAATTATTATATGTGTTTGTCTTTAGATTACTACTCGGTGACGAGTTCTTTCTGTGTCTCGCCATTGCAAGAGATGAAGAGGAACTCAAAATCGCTTTCTCTCTCTACTCAAAATCGCTGTCTCTCTCTACTCACTTTAGAAAGAACCTCGATTATTCTTGTAAATTAACCCTAGTAAAAATACCCAATTTGTAATAATTCTAAAAAGGCTTGGCAAGCCCCCTTTAGGAGTAGATTAGAATAGATTAAACTTTAATCTTTCAACAATTGTTCTTCAATCTTTGCCCAATTAATATTAATCTTTCAACAATCAATCTTTCAATACTTGTTCATTATATTAGCCTTGAATCCCTTGGTTTTATGATTGAAGATTGGTGACAAGTCTTCATCTTTATACAAGGATTCTCCTTTATTTATGTTCATCTCCTTTATGTTAGTATACTTCTTAATCCCTTTATTTACTTGTTAATCCTTTGTTTATTTCCTTGCTTATTCACCATGTTTGTTCATGTTATGATGATTGACACCATTTGTGACATGCTTAATATGATGGGTAGTGAGTAGTGACCTTGTCACCTTGCTATGATTAGTGGGGGGTTATGGGGGAGATTAAGGGGTAAATCCATATATCATGTGATGAGTTGTTTGGTTGATTAAATTGTTGTTGTATTATCTAGCTTTCTAGTGCACATGTTATGCTTGATGAAATGCTTGAATGACAAAACTTGCATTGATTCTCTTATGTCCAATCAAACCTTGTATGATCGGAAGCCTCAAGGCTTGCTAGACTACCTTTCAACCTCCATCGTAAGATCAGAAGCCTCGGTGGTAGGTTAGACCATGCACTAGACTAGTAGGGGAGGTAGGGTGTGCGCGTGTCGCTAACCCTTCCCGACCTAAGGGTTGTAAGATCGGAAGCCTCGGCCCTATTCTATTACGACCTCGAGCAAACACTAAGACTCATCCCTTGGATTACCATTTGATCGCCCATATGAACCCACTCTTCCTAGTTCTTTTCTTTTGTGTTTTAATCCTTGCTTTTTAATTACTTTTATTAGTTTAGAGTACAAACCCTCCATAATTGTGACACTTGCATGATTAGGATAGATAAACTTAGAACCCAAAGCTCACCGTCCCATGGATCAACCTCTACTTACTACTAGCTAGTTTGTTGAGCTATAAATGTGTTTGATTGAGTGAACAACGACTCGCTCACCATCAAAATGGCGCCGTTGCCGGGGACGGTGTTATGTGTTTAAGTTCTTGTTTGTTTATCTATTTTGATTGTGTTTTAACCTTGAGGGACTTGTTTCCTCAAGGTCGTTTTTACCGTTTCCGAGTTGTTTGCGTTTTGTAATTGCTACTTTCTTTCAAACAACAATGATGATGCAAGGCTTCACACAAGAAGTGCCTTGCTATGATGGATCTTTTGGGTACAATTTCAATGGGTATAGAGGATTTGAGGAGTAAACACATGCTTACTTCCCTCACAACAATGAAAACTCCTACTATAACCCTAATTTTTCATGTCAAAACCCAAATATCCACTCACGACAACAAAACTAAACCTTCCACAATCATTCAGCTAGCCAATTTTACACCCAACAACATCATGAAAACAACCAAAACCCTCATGTGCAAACCTTAGTACTACAAATGCTTCAAGACCAACAACAATTCTTTGAGCAAGTACGAAAGGAGAGCAAAGAGAAGGATAAGTTGTTAAATGACCTTGTGGAGTATGGGCAAAGGTTGGAGACTCAATTGGCTCACTTGGAACCTTTCCAAGAACCTAATGATGAAGAGAATAATGAAGAGGAAGAGTTTGGAGGGCATTGTGAAGCTACCCTTTTGACCACCTCTCCAACTAAACCTCATAAATTCTTGGGCGTAGACGCTATCTATGAGTGTGAATATGAGGGAGTTATGAGAATGGACAATGCTTCCATACATGACCCTTGTGAAGACAAATTTGGAAGTACCTATGAGTCAACCAACCAATCCACTACTATATATGGTTGCGAATATGAAAGTGTGGTGTTTGATAAAGAGGATATGAGGTTGAGTAAACCAAATACCCTTAGCCATTTCGAGTATGAGGAATTCACTTCCAAAGCGGATGTGGAATTGGTGGCAAGAGAGCTAAAATGGATATATGAAGCTCCTATTTATGACTCATTTGGAGAAAGTGATGATGACAATCAAATGGATGATGAGGATTACGAATCATGCAATGATTCATGGAGTAAAAATGACATGTTGAAAAATGAATGGAATTGTGAGATTGTCTTACTTGAAGAGCCCATTCTTGAGAGGTTTGAGGTTTGGCCTTGTGAAGAGGATGGACGCCTTTTCCTCATTGGCTATGAAGACCTCATGGAGCCCACCTTAGAGTTTATGGCCTTTGAGGACGAAATTGAAGACCTCCTCAAGGAGGTCATAGCGTCGTCAAAATAGTACTTGGTGGAGAAGCTCAAGGATGAGGCCATGGATGAACCCACTTAAGAAGATTTGGAATATACAATCTCTATTCTCAAGCTATTGCGTCATCAAGACTATGAGCATTCTTCTTCTACTCTTGAAAAATTGAAGGATTCAAATGTCATCATCATTACTTTTGAAGGAGATGGGAGAGAATGGAAACCTCCCGATGACAAAGATTTCAAGCCTACTAGTTTGAAGAGCCAGAAGGGCTATGGTGATAAGGCCAACGTGAAGGGGAGAAAGTTGAATGAGAAGCCCCTTGTGAAAGATTGGCCCTACTCTATCTTGAGGTGGCCACGTTCCTACTTGTGTTTATTTGAGGCCTATTCACAAGCCTTTGATCGGTTTCTAAGAGCTTTAAGTGGCATGGATCCTACCAATGCAAATTCTTTGTCAATCTAGTTTGGTGGAGTTCTACCTTAAACCACCATTTGTAAATATTCTAACTCCCTTAACTTTGATTTTCATTATGTTCTTTGCATTTGCATTCATCTTAGTTACATTCGTTGACTAGTTTTTCACATGAGAGCAAGAAAGGGAGGGTTACTCATATTTGATTGTGTATAGAGGCCAAGAATGAAGTATGGGGATGTCAAATGCCTAGGCTAGATAAGCCTAAGGAGCCCCGACACAATAAGGAAATCAAAGGAGCAAGGGATAAAAATCTGCCCAAGAAGTAGGGCTACTTGAGGCCGAGTAGGGCTACCTAAGGCTGAGTAGGGCTGGTCATGGCCAAGTAGTGAAGTAGGGAGGATCCATAGCACAAAAAGTTACCCTGCTCAAGAACCCGAGCGGGTCCATGTCCAAGTCGCTCGGGTCGTGCTCAAGTCGCTCGGGTCATGCTCGACCCGAGCGGGACTCCCCTCTACACCCGTCTTTTGCTCAATTCTTCTTCTTTCCTTCATTTCCTTTCCTCTAATTCAAACACAAAACCCTCCTTCCCACTCTAACACACCAAAATCCACCTCTCCAAAACCTCAAAACTTAACCCAAATCATCCTTATTGGTGGAAATGAGATGTTGCTTATCATCTTTTCCCCTATTTGAACACAATTGCAAAAATCCCTCTCTTATCCTCATGATTACAACCCCCTCTATCCACAAGTTTCCCAATGTGGGGGTGTACGTGCATAAAGAAGAAGTGGGTAGCAAGAAAGAAATGAGGAAGACGATGGTATTATGGCAACAATGATAACGGTATTGAGGAGGAAGATCGACAATGGTGATGTGAGAAATGGAGTGTGAAAAGCAAAAGGCACGCAAGGAAGGGATGATTGTCTGATGGTTGAAAATGGCTAGCATAGCATCGAAACCGAGACATATTTGTGAGCACTTCCCTTTCCTTTGTCTAGCTCTTATGCTTACTCTTATGTTGTACTAACATGCATTCATAGTAATTCATTTCATGTTAAGATAATTTGAGTTTACCTTGAGTTTTCGAGCCTTAGCTTCATTGTAAGGCCTACACCTCGGCAACACTTGAGGTGACTATCTTTTTGCTCCAAGGAAAACTCAAATTGACTAAAACATAGCATAGCATGCATGGCCTTGTGGCCAAACTTCCCAAGTTTTTACACTATAAATAGTCTTACAAGTGGTTTGGGGAAGTTTGAGCACAAGCATCTAGTATAGTGGCATTCATGCATGGTCACTCATGACCGAACCTCCTCCTTTTTGCACTAGCAATAGTGTTCGGTTCAGTTTGGGGATGTTTGATCATAAGTAACCCGAGTTAATCCATTTGTGCTATATGTCATGTAGAATTGCATTTACTTAGAGCATGCATTCATTCATATCATGCATTGCATTTGTATTTCAATTTCATAAATATAAAATCCAAAAACATGTCTTTCCTTTTTCATTCTCAACTACTACCTTGTACATTGAGGATAATGTCCGAAATAAAGTGGGGGATGGGAATTTATATTCCAAAATCCATAAAAATTGAAAAATTTCGAAAAATCTCAAAAACATGTTCTTTCATTTCATAAAAACAAAAACCATAAAAATTTTAAAAATACAAAAGCCAAAAACATGTTCTTTACTTTTGTAGTGTAGAATTGTATATACTTGTCTGCTATTGTTCTCTTCTCATATAGGTGCAACACTTCATTTGAGACATTAGCAAGGGAATGGGAAGACCGCTTGGTATGATCGTTCTAATCCCTTATTCCTTTCCATTTCTTTTCATTGTTCATATGAGGAGGATGAGCTTACATGTCAATTCAAGGAGGATGTTGTGTGTTTTGTTGTTGCGGTTTGTGTGCCTATGTGTTGTTAGGAGCTTGCATTTAGATTAATTGGCATGTATTTTTTTAGAGCATTTTGCATTAGACTTATATATATGTAGGTTGCATCATGGCATGTAGTTGCATTTAGAAAATGGTTTCGAAAACGCCTAATTCAGAAACTTGACATATGTGCATAGGCCATTGTAGATACTCTTTGTACTTAACACTTTGTTTGACAGAGTAGTCTTGAAACACCCTTTTTAGTGTCATTCTAGTGTCATTCGACCCATGCACAAGAGCCTAGTCAAGAGTCCCTTTGTGGTGTGATAACTCCTTGGCTATCGTTTATTCCTAGGTGACCCTTGATGCCATGCAACCGTTCTTTCAAATTTTACCATCTATGTTTAGTCAACCAAAGGGAATGGGCACAAAAATTGTTAAATTGAGTTCCAAGTTCAAACAAAAACCAAAATGTTTGCAATCAAATCAAATAAGGAGCAAAAATAAACTCCTATGCTTTTTTAGAGTACGTACCCTTGCTACATATGGGGTTACTCTCAAATGTT
>JAGPOY010001325.1:0-17863 GCA_018983105.1 Silene uniflora
ATTATAAGTGTCCCATTTTATTAAAATACTCCACCCATATATTCAAACAATGGGATACTTATAATGAATGGGAGGGAGTATGAAACAACCGAGCTAGGCTTTAGGCAAACCATTCTCTAACTAATCCAATCCAAATTTCCGAACACATATCCCAACCCGACCCAGAAATTATTAAAGTCTAATTTCCGAGACAGCAAGCTGAACCCGACTCAATTGACATGTTTCCTCGACTCTAAAACACACCTAAACAAACTAATCCGTGTCCAGAATAACTTGATAAAAGTACTTGAAAACAATTCTGACCCGCAATAACCCGACTCAAAACCGACTCGATTGAATGTTTACTACTTTACTGGGTATACTGCCACTCCTCACCGAACGGACCTTAACAAATTACAAACTAACAAAGCATGACACGCATACTAGCACCACTTCGTCTTCTTCGTCTCTCCAAATCTCAAGTATTCATCTTTATTCTCTCTCTCTTTCCTTTTGATTTGTTTTTTTTAATTATTTAATTAAATTTTAATTCTTAATTGGGTTTTTCGCAGGCTCAATTTTCTCCATTGTTTCATCTCTGTGCTGCTCATCATGGATGGTATTATTTTTCTTCATTTCTTGTTACATAATTTCCCCTTTTTTTGAATTTGGAGCTGTTTATCTTTTGAATTGCTTATGAACCCATGTCTTAACTTTCGGGATCGTTTCTAATTGTCGAATTAAATTACTCGGTCCGCCCCAATCATTTGTGTACCTTTGATTAAAGTAATTCTCGCAAAGTATAGAAAAAATAAACAATTGACTGGGACGGAAGGGGTAATACGTAAGTACGTAACTGTATTGTTTATCTAACTGGGTTGTCAAATTTGTTTTATTAAAACTTGTATATTGATTTATAATAGGATTAATTGACGGGAATGATCCCACCTTTTCACTCTCTTCTCATAATGATCCAAGCTTTCATTAATCTCGTAATAATCCGACCTTTTAGCCTCATCTTCTTTAAATGTGTTGCAAGAGAATAAGTGTTTGGTGATGAAATTGTAATAAAATTTTATTGAGGAACATAGTATTTGTGATATTTCATATATGGAGGATGGTGGGGACTTGTTGATTATAATTGGTAGAGGTTATGCAAAATTTACATACGATTGTACGAACGCCTTTGTTGAGCTCGTTAACAATGGAGCTCAGTAATGATATGATGTCCGGTCAATCAAAACCGGTAACTCATTGCTGCTTGCCAGTGTTCATTAGCTCTATGAACGGATTTTTCATTCGTTGCCATTGGGTGCAATTCTTGACACAATTTTCGTCATGGGTCATTGAATTTAGCTTCCTAGTGTTATTAGCACAAGAGTAAGGGTTCGTTTACTCAGCCCCATTAACCTGTCTTATAATGGAAACTGGAAAGTTGAAACCTTTACCGCAGGGTAATGTAGTTTGGATATGATCATTGTTTCTTAGAACCCTACACGGCTACACCCTTGTTTTACCCTGAAATATTAGATGGTAGTCTTGTTCCTACTTGGGGGCAATGACTAACAATTTCTTGAATATTAGAAGGAAAGCTTGTTCTCGTTTGTGACCTCTCATACCTCTTTGGATTTAGTGGATAGTGATGATGATGATGAAAAGAACCTCAACGGCTTGATTGTATAACTTAATGATGTGTAGGAAAAGTGTTGAGATTTATGTGTAGTTCTACTTAAAATGTCTCAGGTGACTTCTACCACCAATCACCAATGTATGCCCGTGACCTTGGGTTAAACAGACCGTAAGAGTTCGACAAACCGGCATTGACTGCTGATATTAGATAGCTACTCGCTCGTCTTGGAAAAGTGTACAGTTTTTTCTCTGACACAGCTGAAGCTTAATGCTGCCCTTGTTGCTGATATGTTCTCCTGACAAATTAGCGGACTTCACTGGCATTTTAGATAAAAAAAATTAATAGCTGGCTAAGATCATTTACTCATTGTTTCTAATTTGATACGGAGTAATTGATTGATATCAGGCACCCTCAGAGTAGTCCAATACTAAAAAAATTTGAATAATCAACGTTTCGGCTGTCTTAGTAAGTATATCATGTTTATCATCTTCCTGCCTTTGGAGTCATGGAGTGAAAGAACATTTTTCATTTGATGACAGCTCAAGTACCCGAGTCAATGGATTGTTACAGAACCATATGCAAATGTCAAAATCTAGGAAGATTCATTGTGAACATAGAAACTTCAGCACTGCTACAGGTGCGTCTAGTTTTTATTGCTTGCCTCTACCTTGAGTTGGTTCTCCGGCTGACCATGAATCATTTAAAAGGACTGATAATTATGCGATAATCCTGCTAACTCACAGGATGTATCATAACTGAGTGGTCTCTGACTCTCTGTTATGTCATTTTTTTGGCCGGAGAAAGTCTTTATATCAACAGTTTCAATCTTTCAAATAAAACCCAAGTTATATCTGCTGTAAAATTTTATCATTGAGAAACAAGAATGCAAAATAATAGTTGGCGAGATTGTTTTGAGTTCCCTTATACAGCTGACACTCAGACAGTGCCAAGTGGTCTTTGTGGAGGGTCTCTTCCTAGTCTTCTTCAGAAGTTCTTTAGAGGATGTATGTGAAATGCTTCATTGATGCTCGATACTGAATATCGTATAGATCATTGCTAACAAATTAGCTTACGCGTAGCTTTACCTTGGTTTTCTTTTGATACCTTATGCTATCCATGTTTAAAATGCACCATATATTACTTTTTTGGCTTCTGCTAGCAAATTAAAAACTGCCTGTTCCTATCTCTTACAGAATTGGCGTCGAAGAAATGTGTTCCTTGTAACACAAAGGATTTACGTCCTATGTCTGAAGAACTAGCAAATGAGTTGATCATAAAGGTTTGTGTTTTATTCTCCCATTTGTTTGATTTATCTTCAAAAGTAAGGAGTTTTTTTTTTTCAGTAAAAAAGGCGGGTGAGTCATGGTGCTGCTCAATCTACTCATATCTAACCTATGTTATGAAAGATGGTATAAAATTCTCTTTAGCAGAACTCGAGGCTGCTGTAACATTATTTCAGAAATGCCCCACTGAACAAAAATGCAGATTTTCTAGTTACATAAACTAATATTTCAAATTTCTTCACCGATGTTTCGTAGACAATGTATACTCCACATTTGATAAACGCTTGTGATATTGTGGCTGATTTGCCCGCTACATGTTATATTGCAAATGGTGTATGTAGTCCGACAGATAGCGGATTTCAATATCATGCTTCTGAAGTTAGCATGTAATTCAATCTGAAAATCTACTTTTATCTGTATATTATATACACCATTCGCTTTGCTGAGTGAGCATGTATTACCTGTTTGCTGCTATACAGGTTCCTGAATGGAAACTGGTCAACGAAGGAGAAAAACTGAAGCTGAGTCGCTCTTGGAAAGTGAAGACTTTCGTCAAAGGACTGGAGTTCTTACAGGCCATTGCTGATGTTGCAGAAGCAGAAGGTATAGTTTTGCACTTTTGCTTTAGTTGGCTTGCGACAAATATTTTAGTTTCGTCAAATTGGGTGGAAACTGTATATCACTGCAAGTCGTTCTTCCTAAATTTTTTTCTTTTGCCTAATTGTATGGCAGGCCACCATCCGGATCTCCACTTTGTAGGTTGGAACAATGTGACAATTGAAATATGGACACATTCTGTTGGTAAGTACTGCAATTTATTTGATTTTGATTAGGTCTCATGCTTCACTCGAATTTGTTTCTCCGGGTGAAGATCATTTGGTTACTTGGGATAATTGATATCGACATAGTGATACCGAACTGTCATGAATTTGATTTGTAGCGTTTGTCTTGCAATATCCAACTTTAACATGATCCTTACCATGTGCAGGTGGACTCACAGAAAATGACTTCATACTAGCTGCAAAAATCGACAATCTGGACCTTGCACACCTTCTTAGGATTAAGCCTACTAAATAGTTTTCTCTATCATGAAAACGACAGTTTGACAAGCGTTTTACCCTCGTATACACACTAGAAGTCGGTACAAGATTACATGCACTAGTAGTAGTAGAGAAAACTATATAAAGATCTCGAGTGAGAGTGAGCATTAAGCTTTCAGTGACTTTTGCATGATGTATTTTGGTCGAGAATTTATATCAATCTTTTTTCTAGTTACCCTTTTTGTTACGAATATTGTATAAATCACATTATGTGAAAAATGTTATGATGAAACACAAGCTGATATACGGAAATGGGATAGATCACCCATACTACTGCAAAATGGTTTACATTCTCGACTAAAAATAATTTGTATGCACTTGCAGGCAAAGTAGTGTAAACTGTAAACCATTCAAGATAATCAATTGCTATATTGCGATTTACTTCTCGGTAACACAGGAAACAATTTCAAACGAAACAAAGAAAAAGAAAAAGAATGAATGATGCTCTATCTCTACTATAACACGCTTATTTTGAGACTAAAGTAGTTGTCGGGGAGTATCGTGTGGTATTAACCTTCACTGGCTGCCCCCTTCTCTGAATTCTATAATCTATCGCTTCTGGAATTTTTAATACACTATTTGGCGACTGGAAGTTTTGCCGGAGGTGGAACTGAGATGCATCCTGACATCCGAAGTCCTACACATGACGCCGTCACCTACAAAAAAAAAAAAAATCAGATCTTGACTAAGAGAAGGGAAGAAACCGGGATTAAAAGCTCCGTGAAATCTCGTGTGTCTATGCCATATAGTTTGCAGCTACGATGTGCTAGACTGCTTGGGGCGGACATGGCAAAACCAACAACAATGCTACAACAGACCTTTAAACCAGCAACAAAGAGCAAGTGTTGAGCAGACCAGAAAACTGCACAAATACTGACAACTGACGAGTAATCAAGTAGTAGTACATGGGTAGGGGAAGAGAGAATAAATGCAAATCGAAATCCCAGTAAATGTAAAAATAATGTCAATTTCACTTCGTCAATAAAACTATTTTCATATTTTGTTATTTTTCAAAAACTGTAACACTGTTGTGTATTATGAGAGGATATCGAGTAAAATGGATATTTTCTGATTACTATAAGGTCATACAGGGACAATACGAATATGGGAATGGGGGCCGAGGGTGTGTCTATGTGAAACTTCCTTATGAATCCGCTTAGTAACTATCCGTACAAGAGACTATTTCTACATTCGTCAAAAACTGCGAATACATGACATAGCTTCACAGTAATCAGATAAGGAGGTCGGTCCTTATCAATGCTACTATGTTCTGCTTTAGCCAAAAGGAAAACCGCAAATCATGTATAACTATTCTACGGGAAGTTGATAGAGATCTCGTCACATTTTCCTATTTCTCATAAACAGGGCAGCTCGAGTGCACGAGGCGCATGCCTTAACTTCGCCCTTTGCACCTTGTCACATTGGACCCTCATCCCAACAGTGCATCTCGCGTCTTTTAAAACAAAGTCATAAACTGGACTCCTCACTCTTCCTTCTACAGTTCTACGGATGGGGGACAATGATCCAAACGCTTAGGAAAACCTCGACAAGGATGAATCCAGTAATGGTTACTGCTCTACAAAACAATACCCTATTTCAACACTGCATAGCCATGTCGGACAGGCGACACTCGGACACCTCATTTTAAACCTAAATCATGAAATTTTTTCATAAAACACACGAATCCAACACTTGGACACGCACCAGTAGTGGATACTTCTAAGTTCTAACCGAGTAAGAGCAACATTCAGCAACACAAATGAGCAAATAACTATCGGAAACGTAACAGCCAGAAATAAACATCAGTATGATCATACATCAGAATCATTTATATAGCAGCAGAAATGCAACAAATACAGTGTATTAAAACCAATGGGCAGAAAATCAAGAACATACCATCAAACTTCAGCTGCAGTATTCATCATCTCGACTTCGGTTTCTGCAACAAAGCAGTCAAATAAACCTCACCATTCTTAATCCCACTAGAATCCATCTTATTCCCAGTAGCCCACTTCACAATCTTATACCCCAACCTATTAATCAAAGGCTTATAAACCTTTTCCAAATCGCCGTCTTTACTAAAAAAATGATCAACCCACAAAAACCCGCCTCCCCTCAACACTCTATCAACATCAAACATCAAAAACTCCAACATTACCACAGGTATCCACCTATTAACAGCATGCCCACACCTCACCAAATCCACCACCCCATCAAAAACCGGCAATCTTTGCTGCAGCGGCGCGTGCATTGCCACCACCCCTCTTAAAGCATTCACCTCACTAAAGGGTACACCTAAATTCATAGTAGTAGTCAAAACAGTCACATTCTTTTCCTTCATTTTCGCAGCGAAACTACCACTCCCTCCACCAATATCAATCCCTAATCTCAACACTGACCCTGCCCGTTTCGCAATGTCTAACAACTGAGGTATAGTAAGATCTAAATCAGACTTATACACCATAAATTCCTGCTTATTAACCTCAAGATCATTACCATTAAACCCGAGTTTCGGGTCCAAACACTTAAAACTCCTGCAACTAGCTTTACCATTAAGATTAGGGTTAGTATAACTACTCCAAATAACATTTGAATCAGGGGAATTAAACCTAGGATTAGCAGGAGTTCTAGAAAAACATCTCCTACGTGGCAAAGGATGACAACCTCGGAGAATCAAAGATTCTGCCAGCTGTGCATCTTTAGGACACAACTCAAAAACAGTATAATTCATATACTGATACAACAGTTCAGGAAAATCATGACAGGAACTGGGTATAGGGGATAAATGGGAAAGCGTAACGAGATCCGATGGACGTACCGCGACATTACTGGCGCGTGAAGGAGGGTGGAGGCGCGTGAGGTGGCTAATAGTGGCGCGTATGGTGTGTAGCTGCCTTAGAAGGTGGTTTGGGATTTGGGTTGTTGAAGAAAGCTCTGATTTTTGATTGAAATTGAAGAAATTTGTTGTTGTTGATAGATGGTATAGTGATATGATGTTTGTTGCTACCATTGCTATTAACAGAAGTAAGTTTAATCCCATTGTAAATGACATTGCTGCCATTGTTTTTTTGTGTAAAAAGATTGGATCTTTTGTTCAAGATGTTGCTGGTATTGGTGAGTTTTAGTGAGGTAGTACAGAACCGACTGTTTAACTAATAAAAAAACCGTCTCAGACTATAAGACGATCTTATACGAGTACAATAAGTTTTTATGCAAAAAGATTGGATCTCTTGTTCTTTATATTGGTGAGTTTTAGTGAGGTAGTACAGGATCGACTGTTTAACTAATAAAAAAACCGTCTCAGTCTGTAAGACGATCTTATACAATGAGTTTTTATGAAAAAAGATAGGATCTTTGTTTTAGTGAGGTAGTGATGAACTGTAGTCTGTAGTGTTTAAACTAATAAAAAGACTGTTTTAGACTGTGAGACGGTATTACACAATAATTATATTGGCGGTGTCGGATTAGTTTAAGTGGTGGGAGAATCTGGGAATACAGATTAGTGTACTTTAGAGATATGGCTTTAGGAAAAGTATGCAAGATTTATTTCAGCAGTTGAAATCTTGTGATTCTCTTTTGGTTTATTAGAGTTGTTTATTAGAGGAAGAATGGGGGAATTTAAAGGAGGTTACCAGTAAAAATGAGCAACTTGTGGGAGGAAAACATTGCACTTTTGGTAAGCAAGTGAGGTTGTGTACTTTGTCTTAAACAAATGAAGAAGGTCAAATAAAGGTAAGATATTAATGGGTTGAAAATTGAAATGGCAAGTGAGGACTCCAATCATTGGTCTATTATCTTTTATAGAAAGCGATTAAATATCGTCTTGAGTTTTAATAATATTGACTATAAATGTTGTAATAATTTATATTTTTGTCGAATTAAATTACGTATTAATTTACGATGAAAATAAATAAAATTCATAGTTATGTAGATTATTAAAAGGTGATGCAGTAATGTGAGCAACGATTTAGATGTCCTATAAGGAGTAATCCAAAAGTTCGTTAAAAATGTAAGGGTTAAATATCTCTTAGTATTTTACATGTTTGTGTAACAGACAAGGTCGTGTTAACTCCAAAGTTTGTTAAAAATGTAATGCTTGAGTTAACTCCTTGATTTGCTAGCCAATGTGCCGTTATATTAGATTCCCTGCAATTGTGCTCAAGTCTTACCATCCAACTATTATCAAGGATAATATCTTTACATTTTTTTTGATAAAAGCACTGAGATTGTTGGTAGTTAACTGATATTCTTTAACGAGTTGAATACATGGATTATCATCCATGCGAATAAGAAGCTAATCAATGTTCAATTGCTTAGCTCTTTCCAACCCGTCACCAAGGCCAAAAGTTTGGACCACGGGGAGGAACAAAACCCGCATGAGAAATAGAAGGTCTCGATAAAATTTCCCGTCTCATCACGAAATATATCTCCGCTTTCTGCTTGATCTGTGTTACCTTTGGACGCTCCATTGGTATTTAAAAGGGTCCATCCATGTGGTGGAGGATGTCACCTAATAAATACTTCCCTCCTACCGGATCCCGGTTTAGGAATGAACAAAGAGAAACGATAAAAGGCACTCTTTGATGTTGTGAATTGCTGCAATAAGAAGCCGTCTGGATCGATTGGATTATCTTCGTCATGCCCAAAGACAATATTATTTCTCCATCGCATATCCACGAACAAGTAATCACGAGTTGCATCGACCAACCATCCATGTAATAGGACACTATTACTCGCATTATTTAGTAACCAATCCGAGTACGATGATGTGTAAAAATATTTATGGGAGACCAAATTTCCTCCCTCATACTTGTGATGGAGGAAATTATCCACAAAATAGCCACATTTCCTACTCACAAGTCACAATCTTGTAACCGTCATTTGTATACATATTTTGTATATAAAAAACGAGTAAAAAACATTACAAGTAATGATTATTTTATCAGGCGATATTAGTAAAACTCGACCCCGACTCACCCTTTAATCTTGAAACCCAAACAAGAACCACCTAACTAATACTCGTAGACACTAATTTCAAGCCCAACTGCTCAAACAAAACAACACTCAACATTAAGCCCAAATTTTGATCCAAACCCTAACTAAACCTTCCTTCACCATAAAACCCTAATCAATCAATTGCGACCCCCATTTCAATCTAGGGTTTTCCATCTCTCCAATCTCCGCCGATCGCATCCCCTTTCCGCAGAAATGGGTAATTTTCTTCTCTAATTCAAATTCCATTATTAATCTCAATTTATTCAATTCAATTGTGTTCAGTAATTGCCTAATTTTTGATTAATGTTTTCCCCAATTTTGCAGCAAGAATCAAAGTTCATGAGCTAAGGGAGAAGTCAAAGCCAGATTTATTGGATCAGCTTAAGGATCTTAAGGCTGAATTAGCTCTTCTCCGTGTTGCTAAGGTTACTGGTGGTGCACCCAACAAACTCTCCAAAATGTAATTTCTTAATTTTGTGATTTTAGTATTAATTGATGTTTATTTATGTGTTCTTATGATCTTGGTTGTGTTAATTTTCTCATATGTTATGGTGTTTAATTATTTGTTTAAGTTTTTTAATTCTTTTGCCAAATGTAAACTAATGACTGGGGTAGGGGGAGTTTATGATATGAAGGGTTTGGTGATGAACTTCTCTTTAATTGTGTAATGTAAGTGGATATATTAGGTATTGATTTGTTTTGGTAGTTTTGATGGGTGTTTGTTCTTGTAGAAGGGAATGTAATGTAATGTAGTCGAGGACGGGGCGAAAATAAATTATGCAGCAAATTTAAATGAATTTTGTGTGATACACTGAGGTGATTTGATGGTGTACTGCAAGTGGGTATACGAGTTATCAGGGTATTTTGGTAGTATTGATAGTTATTCGAGTGAGGAGGCGAAAATGGTTTGTGCAGTAAGTTCAAATAAAGTTGTGTGATACACCGAGGTGATTTGATTGTGTAATGCATGTGGATATACAAAAGTCATATGGGCGTTATTGGTGTTATTGTTGTTTTGATGGGTGTTTGTTTTTGTAAAAGGGAATGTAGTGTAGTGTATTCGAGTGATTGGGCGGAAATTGAATTATGTAGTATATTCAAATGAATTTGGATGATATAGTAAGGGGATTTAATTGGATGTATTAAAAGTATTAAGTGCAAGCTCTCTTTCTCTTTAATGGTGTGATGCGAGTGGACAATTAGGTTTTGAGGTTGTTTTGGTGGATAGAAATGTGGTTGATGGAATGAGGGGGAGAGAATGCAGTGAATTCGAATGAGTGTAGGGGTGTGATATTTGATGACGTTACAAGTGGTCTAACTGTATGATATGTGAGGTTTAAGTCTCAACTTCTGTTTGATTGTGTAATGCAACTTGATATGCAAGTTGTATGTGTTTTTTGGTAGTTTCAAAGGGTGTTTTTTAGTAAAAAGAATTGTATTCATTTCGTATGATGGGTTGAAAATGAATTGTGTGGTGAATTTGAATGACGGAGGGAGTATGAATATTTGATGGTGTTATTCCTCCTGTTTTAATGAATTTGTGATGTGATACAATGGGTTGGAAGTATTTAGGAATTTAGGATATGTAAGGTTTAAGTGACATGTCATTTTTAATTGTGTAGTGCTAGTGGATATGTATTCTGTAAGGGTGTTTGGGTAGTTTTAAAAGGTATTTCTGTTGGTAAAATGAAATGTAGCGACTTCAATTGTTGGGGGAAGTTAAATATATAGTAGATTTAAATGAACGGAGGTAATATGATGTTTGATGATGTAGTTACTCAAGATTTTATGAATTTGAGTGTTTTGGTAGTTTGATGGTAACTTCTCTTTAATTGTGTAATGTTAGTGGATATATGAGGTATTGGTTTGCTTTGGTAGTTTTGATTGGTGTCGGTTTTGGTAAGCGGGAATGTAGTGTAGTGTGCAGTCGATAGAGGGGGGCAAAAATGAAGTATTTAGTGAATTCAATTGAATTTGTGTGATATGTGATTTGATTGAGTTATGCAAGTGGACAATACTGATTATACGGGTGTTTTTGTGATTGAGCGGTGTTTCTGTTGGTTGATGGTAACTTCTCTTTAATTGTGTAATGTTAGTGGATATATGAGGTATTGGTTTGCTTTGGTAGTTTTGATTGGTGTCGGTTTTGGTAAGTGGGAATGTAGTGTAGTGTGCAGTCGATAGATACCTCTATTTGATTGTGTCCTGCAACTTATAAATGTAAGTTTGTATGGGTGTGTTGTTAGATTTGAAGGGTGTTTCTTTTGGTAAAAGAAAATTTAGTCAGTTATATGAGAGGTTGAAAATGAATTGTGTGGTGAATTTGAATGAATCGACGGAGTATGATATTTGATGATGTTGTGATACAATAGTGTGATATATTTACATAATATGTAAGGTTCAAGTGACAGCTCATCTTCAATTTTTGGAATGCTAGTTTTGAAGGGTCTTTCTGATGTAAAATAAAATGTAGTTGTTGATTCACATGACGGGGGGAAGATACATATGACATGGATTCAAATGAAAGGAGGTAATATAAGATGTGTGATGATGTAGTTGCTCATGATTTAGTGCATTTGGATGATACAGTAAGGTTTTTGTAATTGTCATTATATGAAACTCGTTTAATTGACAATTTCTCTTTTCCTGTGTATTGCAAGTGGATATACAAGTTATAATGGTATTTTGGTACCTTAAAATAGTATTTGATGATGATTTAAAAGCGCACGACATAATGAATTAGGGATATGTAGCAAAATCAAATGAACAGAAGGAGGTTGTATGTGATTTTGATGATGTGAAAATTCATGATTTATTGAATGTGTAATGCAGCAAGGTGGTGAGACTGGGAATTGCTCAAGTATTGACAGTCATATCACAGAAGCAAAAGGCTGCTTTGAGGGAGGCTTACAAGAACAAGAAGTACTTGCCTCTTGACCTTCGCCCCAAGAAGACTCGTGCCATTCGCCGCCGTCTCACCAAGCACCAGGTAATTGTTGTCCCATTATATGTTTCTGAAATTGTCTCTCTGCGTTTATATTCTTTTGGTTAGATTTAACTGGTAAGTGTTTTGACGTTTATTTGTTTGTTATTTGAGTCTTTTATAGTCCTTGTTTAATTCAAAGATTGGGGGTAAAAAGAGGCTATGATTATACAAGATTCCTCGTACTGAAATGCCATATGTACAACTTGGTATTAGTCTGAAGACTATATACACCCATAGAATATGAGCCCTTTCTTCCCCAATAAACTTGTGTACGGTCTCATCCATTAAATTGTGTTTGTTAAAGGTGATACTATCTAGTATCTAGGAACCTGGTCGATACTCTTTAGGACTAGGAATGTGTGTCATCGAGTCTATACTCTCTAGGAACCTGGTCGATATTGGTGGATGAATAAGAATGTTACTTCTGAGTTCTGATGCCTTGGTCTTTTTTTTGTGCATGTTGCCATTGGTTTTCAATTTCTGTTGAACTTCTTTTCATCATATTTCTAGAAGAGGGTGGGTGTGCAGTATGTATATGAGATATATAAATGAGGATGTCTTTGTTAGTCTCACTCGTGAGATCGTTTCATACAAGACCCTTTGAGGTTACAAAAACTTGTATGAAATGGATTTGTAATGGTAAATTTAGATACGATGATTCTACCATTCTGATCTTATTACTGTACCACCATTCCTGACATCAGATTCTGCTATTGTTTTCTAAAACTGAACGTTCCTTGTCGTTGAGCTTCTCATCCAGCAATTGAAATGTCTTGCTTGCGATTTCTGTTCTCTTATACTGAAAGCCAGTTTTCAGTCTATACACAATGGCAATGAAACGAGTTGACTAATCTTTTGTGTTTTACTTGTTCAGGCATCATTGAAAACCGAGAGGGAAAAGAAGAAAGAAAGGTACTTTCCCATGAGGAAGTACGCGATTAAGGTTTAAGTTAGATCAAGTCTTATGCTTTGAAGATTTTGTAAGTTTCAGTTTCGAAATACTATCAAGGTTTAGCTCCAAGTTGTGGCCAATTATGGTCGTTGAGAATTTAAGGATTTTTGTTCGAAATCTATGATTTTATTTTCTTGGTGGATTTGTCCTATTGAATCTCCAAGTGTTTCACTTGTTATTTGTGTATTGAGTTATCGCCTCAAAGGTAGAATCACCGATTTTAACTAGTAAATGACTTTCGTAATACAGAAGCAAATTAGCAGATGCAGCTGAATTGAACTCGTTATAACTTTCATAATATTGTAACAAATTTCTCCTTTCTTTTCATTCAATAACAACGTTTCATATTAATAGTAGTCAATTAATTCAACCTTAATGTACAAACCAAAGCAAACCAAAGCAACTACCTAACAATGAAGCTCAAAGAAAATCAATACAATGAAATGTAGTCAAGATCCCAATTTATTTTCCGGGTGCAAAGTTGGTTGCGAAAGCCCATGCATTGTTGTTAACCGGATCAGCTAGATGGTCTGCCAAATTCTCTATTGGACCCTTACCAGTCACAATTGCTTGAACAAAGAATCCGAACATTGAAAACATAGCCAATCTTCCATTCTTGATCTCCTTCACCTTCAGTTCTGCGAAAGCTTCTGGGTCTTCAGCCAACCCCAATGGGTCAAAGCTACCACCGGGGTAGAGTGGGTCGACCACCTCACCTAGCGGCCCACCAGCAACACGGTAGCCTTCAACTGCACCCATCAAGATAACTTGACAAGCCCAAATGGCCAAAATACTCTGAGCATGGACCAAGCTTGGGTTACCCAAGTAGTCAAGCCCACCCTCACTAAATATTTGTGAACCAGCCTTAAACCAAACCGCCTCACCGAACTTGACCCCATTACGAGCCAGTAGCTCGGGGAATACACACCCCAATGCACCCAACATGGCCCACCTACAGTGAATGACCTCAAGCTCACGGTTCTTAGCGAAAGTTTCAGGGTCAGCTGAAAGCCCAGCAGTATCCCAACCGTAGTCACCAGGGAACTCACCAGTCAAGTAGCTTGGGGCCTCACCAGAGAATGGTCCCAAGTACTTAACTCTGTCAGGACCATACCATGGGCTACTTGATGACACCGTCTTTGGCTTACCAGCAGTCTTCCTCATGGTGACTCTTCCTTCACCTATGATTTCCGAGGCGGTTGGGCCAAGATTTACGGCCTTTCCGGCCAAGGAGGGGGATGAAAGAGCCATTGCAGAGGATGCCATTTTCGGTTTCAGTTGGGTTTAGAAAGGGATTGTTGGATTAAGATTATGGTAGTTGATGACTTGAAGGTAATATTGTGAAGTATTTATAAGAAAGGGTGCATAAGATGGTCCTTATCTATGGAAATCACTATCCACATTGTTATTGGCCTAGTTTCATGGTACTACCTCTTGGTTAGATTTTTGGTAATTTTTAGGATAATGTATGCTGACAGTTGAAAATTTTGAAGCCACGGAAAATAGTCTATGGTGAAGTGATTACTGTCCACTGGATTTGATAGTTGGTCTCTTGGTTAAGACGGTCGTATCTGGCTTAATGTGAAACGGGTGAAATACTACCGTTTGTAGGTGGATGAGACAGTAATTTGTCATTTCCTGTATATTATGCCTTTTGTCTCATCAATCTATTAGACTTGTTTTATTGTATATAAGACGGGTGTCGGGTATGTCCGGCTTGATCAATAAACTTGTGCACAAAAATAACTACTGTGATTTATATAACATTTTGGCTAGAATCCTGGCCATTTATTTAGCATTGTTTAAATCTTGCTCAAGGGAAATAATACCGATAATTAGTAAATAATTTTTCAGGCCGATTGGAACATATAATCTTGCTCTGAGGCAAAATCTTTAGCATTGTTTAACTTCCAAGAACAATTATGAAATTTTAATTAGATTTGTCAGTTTATCTTTTGATCAACCTAGTACATAATTTGATATTCATACGACTAGTTCGAACACTGATTTTTCCCACCTCGCAAGTCGCACCACCAACTTCCATGCTGGCTTAATCGAACACTTTTCCTTTAGAGTACTTCGAAACATTCACTATACACTAAACATTTATACATATTGAAAATAAGATAGCATCGAAATAACTATGGTAAACATCGATAACATTATGGAAAATGAAATAGCATCATACAGTGTGAGTTTCAGTATCACTCTCTTACATGTACCACATGAATCCTAGATATTTTCTCTCTTCATTATGCATTTATGCGAGTCTATGTATGAGAGAGATACTATAAGTACCACCCGGAGATGTTCTATGATTTCCGCCAACCAAGCAAAGTTAATCGTATGGAATACTAATGTACCCCATCAAGTTTTCTCGGCCAAGGTTCATTTCCTTTTGAGCGGTCTTGTAAACTTGATGTTTATATGTTGTGAAAAGCAATTTATTAGCATCGATTTTGCGCAACCAATCGCAATATACGTGTGAAATGGTGAATCAGTGAGCATAACAATGGTGAAACACGCCATTGATGATACCTCAAGCTTTAACAGTATAATACTTTGAGCCCTGGGCTGTTGGGGGTGATTTTAATTGTGTAACTCAGGCTATTGAAAGATTGGGAGGTACATTTACTAACTCTGAATCTGAACCTTTCCAACAATGCATTGAAGATTGTAACTTAAGTGATATGGCCTCTACTGGAGCCTTTTATACATGGAACAATAAACAACCTCCAGAGACAAGAGTTTATAGCAGATTGGATAGGATGTTTATGAATCATGAGTGGTCTGTTCAGATGCCACTATATGAAGCTAATTATTTACCCGAGGGCCATTTTGATCATACACCTTGTGTGGTGAGGATGAATAATAGCAGTCAGAGTAAATGTAGGCCTTTCAAATACTTTAATATGTGGAGTCAGGCCAAAGATTTTAAAGAGTGTGTGACTACAGGCTGGGCAAAGAATATTTATGGCACAAAGATGTATACAGTGGTAAGGAAACTTAAATTACTGAAGCCAGCTCTGAAAGCTCTTAATAGAAGTCAGTTCTCAGATGTGGAGAATAGGGCTGACATAGCTCATGCTGAATTAATCCAGATTCAGAAACAACTGATTATTAATCCTGGAGATGGGGAGCTGATAAAACAAGAATGTGATGCCCGGAAGCAGGCATTATTTCTTGCAGAAGCTAAAACCAAATTTTTACAACAAAAGGCCAAAGCTCATTGGATTAAAGAAGGGGTTACAAACTCATCATATTTTCATGGGATTCTTAAGTCAAGGAGATATAAGAATACTATTTATCAGATTAAGGATCACAAAGGGCAGCTTCACACAGATGATAATGGAGTGCAACAGGCTTTCCTAGACTACTATCTTATGCTGTTAGGCTCAAGCAATAAGACTCATAAAGTAATTCAGGCTGTGATTCAGAAGGGACAACTCTGTACCCCCTTACATGCTCAAAAATTACTTGCACCTGTCTCAAATGCTGAAATTAAATACATTATTTTCCAAATCCCCAATGACAAAGCCCCGGGACCTGATGGTTTTTCAAGTCAGTTTTTTAAAGATTCATGGGACATTGTTGGAGAGGAGGTATGCAATGCTATTACTGATTTTTTTCACACTGGTAAGCTCCTTAAACAGCTTAATGCAACCCTTATTACTCTCATCCCTAAAGTGGAAAGTCCTGCTACTGTCTTGGAATATAGGCCAATAGCTTGTTATAATGTGTTATACAAATGCATATCCAAGCTACTTTGTAACAGGCTAGCACTAGTTCTGCCTGAGATTATATCTCAGAATCAGGGTGGGTTCATTCAAGGTAGGAGTATAATGGAGAACATCCTCATTTGTCAAGACCTTATTAGAATGTATGAGAAGCAGGCTGTTTCATCTAGGTGTATGATCAAGATGGATTTACAGAAGGCCTATGATACAATTGAATGGGATTTTCTTGATCATATGCTAGAAGCTCTTAATTTCCCAAATGTATTCAAAGGGTGGATAATGACATGTGTAACTACTGCCAGCTACTCTCTTAACCTCAATGGCAATATATTTGGCTTCTTTAAAGGGCAAAGGGGACTCAGACAGGGAGATCCACTGTCCCCCTTACTGACTCAGACAGGGAGATCCACTGTCCCCCTTACTGTTTACTATTTGCATGGAATATTTATCAAGGCTGCTGAATTGTACAACAGGAAACCTGAATTTCAAGTTTCATCCACTTTGCAAGTCTATGAAGTTATCCCACTTAATGTTCGCAGATGATTTATTATTGTTTAGTAAGGGAGATGCCTATTCAATGATGACTATACTTAGGACTTTCTCTACCTTTTCAGCTACCTCAGGCCTGAAAATGAGTAAAGGTAAGTCCAATGTATACTTTAATGGAGTACAGCAAGCTCTAAAACAGGATATCATCCAAGTTTCAGGGTTAGTGGAGGGTCAGCTACCTTTCAAGTACCTGGGAGTTCCTATTAAAACTTCAAGACTCAGCTCTAAAGACTGCAGGCCTCTCATTGACAAGATGGTTACAAGAATTCGAACACTAGGGGCTAGGAAATTGTCATATGCTGGAAGATTAGTGCTGGTAAGATCTGTCCTCAAATCAATGCATAATTACTGGGCTCAAATGTTTATACTTCCAAGTGGAGTCATAAGCAGAATTGAACAGATTTGTAGGAAATTTCTATGGGACGGGGGGATTGAATCTATGAGAACTCCGCTTGTCTCTTGGGAAAAGGTGTGCAAACCAAAGAAAGAGGGGGGTTTAGGCCTCAAGAATGACATTTTGTGGAATCGAGCAGCAGTGGGAAAACTTGTATGGTGGATAGCAACCAAGAAGGATTTGCTTTGGGTCAAATGGGTTGGGCATACCTATCTGAAAGGAGCAAATTGGAATGATTATTATCCTACTGCTAACTCC
>JAGPOY010001326.1:0-17862 GCA_018983105.1 Silene uniflora
ATGGTAAAGATCGTCCATCAAAGTCAAAAGGGGGCAATATAAGTAAGATGAGGTAGTACTTCATTAAACTAGGCCTTTGTCATCACTAAAATTCCATGAACAAAGTAAAAAGGATTATATAAACCCTGGAACCAGTGGCTAACCTGTAACACACGCTTTGCAAAGGCAGCTACACGCTTTACATTTATGTCATTCTTCATAGCTCTTAATAGTACTCCGATAAACATCTCTGCCTGCAATATTGATTGAAACAGGTCAACCCCAAACATCTAAGAATAGCTAAATTCCCTGGCCGATTACAATTTGACAACTACGATAGACTGATAGTAGTAGTAAGGTTTATCTCATTGTATAAAGAAAGCCAGATGAGTAATAGATTAAGAATTAATGCTTGCAGGAACTTTATGAAGTCTACTGAAGACTGAAGTACTGAACAACTTAGCATATAAACCATCTGACAAGAAAAGCTACGTCGAATCATGTTACCACGTCCTGTCGACAGCTAAACACATCAATCAAATAGCACTGCTATATATATTTCATTCTTTCTAGATTTATCCGTCATTGAGTAGAGGATAGCTACTTTAGACAAAGCAACCCGAGAATAGTTATAATGACCTACCTTGGAGGTATTGAGGGCCGCAGGAAGTAGCAATTTTGCATATAAGGCTCGATAGAACCGATCACTGACAACCTGATTTTTTGAAGAAATTTTATCAAGAAGCATTAATGCTTGAATGCCAACATTGAAGTTTTGTGAATGAACCTGCACAGTGACAGAGTGTTGATTAAAATCCCAAGTCAAACTCATAAAGAAGAGGGGACAGGGGTCCTGCATCCTGAACATCTAAAGCCTAAAAGTCCAAAATACAAAATATGAGATTAGATGATTAAAATCAAGGACTCACAAGTCGGAAAAGTACTGGAGTCTGGACATCAACAACTTCATCTGCCTCGTCACCAGAAACGAATGGAAAAGCTCTATTTACTCCCTGTGAACAATATAAACAACAAGGTTTGCCAGTGAGGGATTGCAGTATCGCTGAAACAATGCAAGGACATCAATAGTACAACAGGCTTCAAGTTTCTGTAAACAGTTGTTGATTTAACATTAAACCAACTTTAGAGTTTAGAATGCCATTTCTTCGACAATTCCACTTTATAGCTCATTCATAGAGACGATTTCAATGTGTTATCATGTTTCAACTTTCAAGAATCTAACATCATCGAAACATAACGTGTACTAAATGGATAGATTTCAGTGTAGTCATTACGATAACATCTATGGCAGTCCCTCAAATCACTTCGAGTATGCTTCTTTATGTGTGTCACTTATTCAGAGAGCAGCAATGTAAGTTCTAGGTAAATAAACCTTGGTATTCTAGCTCCAATAGTCGATTGCCAAATAAGATAAATTAGAGATAGTTTCTAGAAGAGTCAGCAGCATAGGGGTACAGGATAATATCTTAGCACAATAAATAAACCAAAAGGAGTTATAAATAGAGTCCATATAGGAGGGAAAGGACATAAATTTTCCTTTCGACGCACTTACTGTCAAAAGAGCAGATAGAAGCCGTGAATCCAATTCCACGTGAGATTCAGATGCATCTTTCCCTTTGTTGTCCTTGGCATTGGACTTTTTTTTCTCTTTGCTCTTTTCAACTTTAGGATCCTCATCTGTCCCAGAGACGAGTACCTAATATAGAAATGCCAATTAATACATCAACAAGCGAAAAAAAATGGTTGGCATAAAGAGACAACTAAACAGCATCATCAATTTGTGGTACACTTTTGCATACTAGAATTACAGCTGAACTGGCAGAGCAGAGAGGAGAAATACCTTAAACAGTGCAAAGTATACATCCACCAACCGTTTGGCCACTTTAGGCCCATCCCTATGGTGACTCAAGCGAATTTGACTTAGGAAGTTAATCTGCAGAAATTAAAAAAAAAAATTACAACGGCATCCGCTTTAATATTGAAGTCTAGCATACACATGCAAAATCAACAATTATCACATATCTCACGCAGCGTAATCAACAATTAGATTCTTGAATTATCTGCAGTGCAGTACTGGGCTCTCCGTGAAAGTCTCATACAGTCTATTCTTCACTTACTACAAGGTATTTGGACAGAAACTAGCTGCGATTATGATAGACTTAAGTTCAAGAATAAGCCCACAGCAAATTACTCCCGAAAAGAGTGGCCAGTAAAGACTACAGATCATAGATCATTCAAGATCGCACTCTATAAATGTTTTGAACTCAAGGAAACATAGGAGACCATATATATTTAGCTACCAACTATGCCACGTCTAACCATGCCTCATAATCTGTAGAGAGCTCAACACATTACAAACCAAACTTCATGCTTATGAACCAGCAGAAAAGAACTTCAAAGTATTCATCATGAAAAACAAAGATGCATCCATGAACAAAATCAGATCAGATAAACTCCAACTATAGCTACCTAATAGCTAACTGAACTATATGGCTACTTGAACCTAATCAGACCAAACCATTAATACATCTAATTAATTGTTTAGATAGGACAAAAAAATAAGTCTGCAGGATAGTGTACAAGCACTAATTCCAAAGGGAAAACTTCCAACAATGCAGGAGTCAGGACGACGGTAAGGGCCATGCCGAGATCTCAATTCACTACTAGATTATTAAGCCACAACCAGTCAGCCAAGTCGGTAAAGAACTTACAGCATGATACTTTGAACGCAACCCTAAGTGTGGTCGAAATAAGAATGAGTCAACCTCATCAATCACCACGATCTGAAAGAAAAAAGCAAAATCAGACAGTGAAATAAGAGCGCTGAAATAACATACGATGACTGTACAGAACTCAAGACAATACCTTCATGTTTGGATGATCAGACAAGAGATTAGTCAAGTAAAAGTCAGCATTTGATGCAGCCTTGTTATCAGGATCTCCCAACTACAGGTCGAAACAATAGAAGCATTTAAAACATAATCAATGATTCTGGTAAATTCAACATATTTTGATCAGTTCTACAAGAATATGTAAACTTACTTTATTAACTAATGCTTTGAGTAATCTCCGCTCTTGTTCCGATTTGCTCTTTAAAAGTGCATACATGGTCTATAAGAAAAAATACACAGAACATATAATACATTGTTCAAGAGCTAAATATGTCCGACATAACAGAAGATAGAGACAACGCATTAGCGGCTTATTACACACACCTTCAATGACTTGTCCTTAAGTATACGCAACATATCTTTTGACCCCTCCTCGAGTGCAGAAACAAACCTTTCATACCTAACATACAAACCCATGAAAGATTTAGTTTGATTATTGAATGAAGCACAAAAAAGCGCATTACACAAGTACAATTAACTATTGGTGCTTAGACGGGCAAAGTCATTGGTTTGCACTGGAGTTTCACCCAGATAATGGACAGTATGTTTTGTCTTTACATACTTTATTCTAAGGCAAGAAAGAGCCACAAATTCTTCCTAAAACAAAAGGGTTTCCTCCCAATTAACCACAACCATAACCATGCGGAAAGGTACCTTGATTTCAAACAGTCCTCCCAATACCAAAACAGTAAAAGAGATTGACCATCTTTATTTTCAGGAAGATGGTTGAGGGGCTGCTGGAAAAGGGTCTTCAATTTCCGATCAGGCAAGAGACTGCAGCATAAAACAAAATCAATAGTTAATAAAAATTCTTTTTAACATAAAACACCTCAACAAAATTCGCTTGAAGTTGACAACAGCAGCTTTCTCATATAGCACTAACAGGGGACAAAATTAATAGTCTGTATTGCGTAATGAACTAGAACAAAAATAAAACAGAATCCTCACACAATCATGGGTGGACATCCTCCGAACACAATTAATATCATATATATACGGCGGAAACTAAACGAGCAAATATATGTCTAGTATATCGAACATTTTGATACAAGAAAGTAAATTTACTAAAAATAGGAGGCACACCTTTCTACAAACAACTCCTTCAGAGCGTCAAAGGCTGTCAGTGCGTGACGCTTCCCAACCTTTGATGTCACCAGTGCTGCGGAGGACATTCAAACCTATTACAATTAACTCTAAAAAAATACAGTAATCAATGATGGTTCAGGAAACTTAAAGCTGTCTAAATACCCGTATGGCCGCCGTATCTAACACATGTCCTCTACTATTTGCAAACAAGACCACTCTAAACTACTGACCATAGTTAAAAAGCATCTCTCTATTAGCACCTAAGTATTGCTGCTGCTTCTCCTAGATGACCATACACTTGCTTAAAAATAGTTAACTAAAATATCTTAAACACCGACGCCGGGATGAACATTGTACACAACAATCAAGTAACCCTATCCCTAGAGAGGCATCTCTGTCAATATTTCATATCTTCAGCAATTATCATACCTATAGATGATTCAAAATCCCTAATCCTTAAAGTTTCTACATTAAAACCCAGTGCTAAAGCTAAACTTCAAAATGCCACTTGAAGCCCAATACAAAGACAGCATCAACCTACTACACTGGCGAATTTACACTGAGGAACTCGGATTATCACAACACCTTAAACTAACTTTTAGCGTGCATTTACCTGCTTTATGTTCTACAAAGCCTAAAATCCACTACTTGTCTATCACAACAGCTTCAAATTTCCCACAAGACACCGGAAACAAAATTCTCTGCTCCGGCACTGTCTATACTCTATATACATCAACTAATCAACATTCCAACAATGAGCAAATTTCATGATGATTCCAATTACAAAAATCTACTCTTTGTGCATGATACCAGCTTCAAAATTTTCAACAAGACAGCGAAAACAAAATTTCTTTGGATCCAACACTAGCTATAAACATCAACATTACAACATTACAACATTGAGCAAATTTCATGATTCCAAACACAAAAATCTACTCTCTGCCTATGATACAACAACATCACCCTAGCGCCTCAATGGCTCCCGCAATTTGAGGGATAAAGGGGGGTCGAATGTACACAATCTTACCCTTGTGTTAGCAACAAGACACCAAAAACATCTACTGATCAACATTATAAGAATGAGCAAATTCCATGATACAAAACATAAAAAGCAACAATGTTTCCAAACCAAAATCAAGTTAAATCATTACCCAAAAGCGCGTCAAGCGACCGCATATTAGCAATAGGATTATCCCCAATCAAAACCGAATAAGCCGAAACCTTATCAACAGCAGTACCAGACTTCTGAGTAGCAATAAGCATCTTAATATCACCAGTTTGACCTCTTGAACCTTCATAATCAACAATGTACTGAGCTAACAACCTCTCCCCAAGCTCTTTCTTTTTCGATACCGTCTTCTTCCATTCCTCAGCATCCCCAATCTCCATCCTCTTCCTCCCTTCCCCCACCCCCAACACCTTCTCCTCCAACTCTGATTGGTCCATGTACCATGTCCCCAATGCACCTGCTTTCACCAAGGGCAGTTTCGGAAGATTCTTGAACTTCTCAAATGACCTTAAATTGCTGTTAATAACATCGAATTCGGGTTTTGGTTTCGGTGTCGGTTTGGGTTTGGGTTTGTTGAAGGTATCATTTTTTGGGTTTTTTTGGGGAAATTTTGAAATGGGTTTTTGCGAATCGGGTTTTTGCGAAAAGGGTTTTTTGGGATTGGTGGATTGAGGTGTTGATTTGGTTTGCGGAATTTTTTTTTTGGGACGGAAATCAGTGTCATTGAAACCAGAAGAAGGTAGGGAAGGAGATGAGGCAAGGCCTAGAGATAATGCGAATGATGCGACGTCGTTTTGGATTGATTGTAGGTCTTCCTTTGGTTTAGGTTGAGAGGATTTCTTCTGCTTTGAAGTCGCCATTGAAGAGGAAATGAAAGAAGAGAGAGTTTGGGGTTTAGGGTTTATGTGAAGAAGAAGAAGATGATGATTAATTTGTATGAGTCATTAGGGGTTGATTCAGATGGGATTCGGGTCGGATAGTATTGGTCTATAGTAATTTTGAATATTCTATGTTTTGGGTCGTGTTAGGATTGAGCCTGTTTTGAAGTGCGAATATCAGCATGTTCTTCTAGACTGAAACCGACTTAACCGAATCGAACCGAACTAGTATGAATGGACCTAAACTGAATTGAAATAAACTTTATCTGATTGAACTAGACTTATAAGCAATACAAAATTGAACTGAACTGATTTTATCTGAACTGAACTAAAACGACCTGAACTAAATTAAATCGACCTAAACTGAATAAGAAGGAATTGAAATTAAGTTCAAAATAACGTGGCATTATCGTTATTGCATTGTCTCAACTCTCAAGTATGGGTTACTTCATTTATAGTTGGATGATTGTCTTTGGCTCTATGCTTAAATGGGTTAATTAGTAGAGGTTTTGATTGGAAAAATACTCGTATATTCTTTTTTATAACTCGTATTGAAAATTGTTTCAATTAGTTGTGTGTAATAAACGGAGTTAAACACACAACTATACCGTAGAAAATCCAAAAACAAAATCAAAGCACAGTGCAATGTGCAACTGAGTTAAGACCTTTAACATTGGCTACACAACTCACACTACAAGTCCTCAAATGATTTGTTGGGATCACAAAATTTCGAAGGAAGCATGACTAGCTTGGCTAAAAAGTCTTCTAATGGCAGCTATCGAATTCATGCCATCTTGTACCGACAGTCTCCTACACTCAGACAGTCAGACTAACAAACTTGGGTAATGAATAGTGATCGTGTTTCTTTACATATATAAAACTAAGACGGGATAAATGTGACCATTTTATGATAAAAATTAAAAAGTGACCACTTTAGTGGTCACTTTCTAATACGGAGTAATAAACTGGTGGTCACTTTTTATCATAAAATCGTCATAACTTACGACCATCGCAAGGGAGACCAACTGAACCTACTACACAAATGTCGGAATATATGACTGACATCAGGGTGGTAATGCTGTGTCTGTTGATCAATGGCACCTTGCTTCTTAGATGTTTCGCCCTTAGAGGTGACAAATATGCTGTTTTAGTTAAAGGCAAGAATCCTGCACAACATTTTTGACGGTTAGACGGTCAAGACTTAAGATCGGTCAGAAGGGCACAGTTACAAGACGGAAGCCTTTACCTAAGAATGTCTTGCAAACATAGAGCATTAAGGTTTCCGCGCTTCTCAACTGGGTTGCTTCTGAATGAGGCCGGTTCATCAGCTGGTTTAAAGTTCCCCAGAAATCTGCGCAATGTAAACACAAGATTAATGTGCCAAAATAAACAATCTCTTGCTTTTCCTGCTGATATCAGTTAGCTTCGATGGTAAATAATTAAGTGGCAGAATGTCACATGACGTTTAGCCATGATTAACTTGACATTCATGACAGAAGATAGTCTCAAAACTTCCAGCATAAACAAGAGCATTCAAAATGAACTTACATATCAATAGCTTGTTGCTTTCGAACGTCGATGAAGGCGTTGTTATAATGACGTTGTATGCTAATCACACACTTCTGAATCAGGGTGGCTGCTGCGCAACGACCTCTACTCTTAGCGAGAATCTAATGTTTACAGGAAAATAAATAAGATCAGTTAGCTTGCAAAGGTTACTTTTCCTGAAAGTGCTACGAAAGAAACCTAAGGACAACATGGCATCCAAAGGAAAGACCACTCTCTAATACATGTGGAAGTGGAACATAATACTGGCAAGGAGCTGCAACTCCAAACATACAAGACGGACTTGTACTAATCATACGATAACAAGTACAGGAAAAACACAAACCAAAAATCAAAATCAAAAACGTTCTTGTTTGTTTCCACGCAATTACAATATTGCTGAATGCTGATACATCAATTTGTAATATTCTGGCTATATGATAAATATATGCATTTTCTATGTTTCAACAACAATAAAGATATTATTACTCCGAGAATGGTGGGGTAAGGGGGTAAGATGTAAAAAGCCTTTCCTCTATGTTAACAACGCAAAGTGGCCGTTTCCAAATGAACCATAATGAAAACTACAAGAAGATTACATCTAACGATTGCAACTTCACAATGAATAAAGAGGAACTAGTTTAGAGAGCCATTTTTGCAGTGTGTCATCGTAATGCAAAATCAAAGAATAGCAAATATTTGACTCAGTTGGAAATGGAAACCACACTGTCTATGTTTCGAACTAAGAAATATACCATACAGATGACAGACTACAGCGTGATTTATTTAAAGCGTTCAAACAGATTACAAAGCAATAAATACTTATCTCCTCGTGCCCCAATTTTTTACCAATAAAACAGGTAAAAAGAATGATTGGAGAGAGAGTAATTCTTATCCTTAAAACTTAAAAGACAAATTATAATATTTTGAGCCAGTGTTTTGAAATGCTGAATAGAGGAGCATATCTCAAAATTATTCGAAGTTTTAGTTGTATGCATCAATCTGCAGCTATTAATTATTCTACAGGTCAATATGTAGTAGCAAGATTTTTATGAATACCTGACTGTGTGCTGCAGATCCCCCATACTGACGAGCAAGGGCATTGCCCATAGCTTCATAGGTTCTCATCAATTCTTTTGCTAAAATGTGCTCAGAATCTCGGACTGAACAGTCAGTGATCTCTAAAGCATCTAACTGCTGATCAAGGGCAACAAAGCCGTACACATATTGCGCAACATTTGTGCGGTCTATAGAGTCCAAGCAGTTGGTCCTTAAAACCCCATTCTGATATTTGTCTTTCTGAAGATTCCCATCTTCGCCATTGATCCTACAATTTATGTTAATAAGCCTGTCTCTCCCCTTCGAAATAATTTAGCATAAGTTTTAAAAAATTCAATATAAAAATGTTAGAAGTATAGTGATGTTGTTTTGGTGATTAAAACAATACTCATAAATGATGTAATTGCAAGTGGGGATAACATATGGGGTTTTCAATGAAATTGTATTTTGAAGTTAGTCATCAGAAGTTCAGAACAGTATGGTCATTACTCTTACCAAGTGAAGGAAAGAAATGAAAGTGAAAAATCATTGTAAATTTGCTAAAAATAGATCTGAAAATGTGGAAAAACTTTGTTAAGAGGACGGAGTAATTACCATTAATGGCAAAATTAAAACACAAGAAATAGCAACGTTGATGCAAATGTAATTGGATTTCATGACGTTTAATTACCAGAGGCAAGACAAGTCAAATGATGCCTTGAAGTTTACTGATTGAGGTGCCTGACAAGAGAAGAACCCGATCCGACTCAGTGCATTTGTAGCCACCTCTTTCAGTTTTGACAGCACATCAGAACCTTCACTGCAAATTAAAAAATGGGTTTCCTCATTACCCTTCTGAACATGCTAATGGCGTTTTCTGAAAGAATACAAAAAGGGAAAAAAGCCTACGTTCGAAACTCTGTACTAAGGTCCAGATTCCATAAGGTTAACTGATTCTCTTTGTCCACATCCTTGTTAATGAACTCAACAGCATTATTAAATGCATTATGAAGAAGTGATTCCGGGTGCATTTCATCCACCTACAGAAGCCACCATGAAATGTACTCCGTATTAGATATATCACTAAGCTTGGAGATGACAATGGGTCGAGTTTGAGTTGGTTGGATCATAACCCACTTCGTCATTAACTTAACGAAATCCGGTGGGTGGATATTAACCGGTTTCAGCTTATATATTGACATTCCGATTTACGTGTAAGAAATATAGTAGGCTATAATTCAGTCATGTCAGTAATACCTTAGTGAGATTCAGTATAATTAATGGATCTCCATATCTTAGACGGATATTCTGGAAATGAAGTTCTGTGGCCTCGTCACTGCTGCTTCCTTCTTCAGAAACTATACCAGATGTAGAATATGGTCAAACAATATACAAGCCATAGTAGAAAACATATCTCAAAGAAAATTCATACATACATACATACATATTATGTCAGGTTTAGGATTTAATAATGAAGGATTTTGTGACCAGAAAAGGGGTATTGAACCCCGGTTCTGCACAGCAGAAGTACATTTATGCGGGCCTTCACCAAACATTTTATCGTCACAGACAATCTGTTCAATCTCCACGTGATTTGCAGCGTGACCCTTCTCATCAACACCCCTTTTCTGATATCTTGCACAGATTTAAAAGATAGAAAGGAAAAAGAGTTAAACAACATACGCAGGAGAGTGAATGACTTCTGAAAGTAAGAAAGTATGTATATTTGCAAAAATTGCAATATATAAATGTTGTGTTTTAAAGCTTCAAATAAAGGCTAAATAGTTTCCAAGATATATATTCCACCAGGCATATAATGGGCATTTTCACTTCAGAAATGAGGCTGGCAGTAAAGTTGTACCACCACCGACATTTGATCTAACCTGGTTCCTGCAAATTGACATGACCTTCTTGCAATAAGGGTTAGCTTGAAAGTCTTTCCTCTGGCCGATAGACTCACCTGGATACGGAATAGATACAACTGTGAGCAACAGATTGTCGATAGTGATGAAAAAAAGTTCAATATTTTGAACACAAGAAGTTCCCTCTGTGATTTTGTTCATAAAATTGGAAGCCTCTGCTATTTACATTTTAGTTGAAAAGAACAAAACCTTAAAGATTGCAGTCTGACCCCCTGAGCACTTAAATTCTTAAAGCAAATGGTAAGGGGTTGATCTAACCCAAAAAAAAATTATCTGTCTTGAAAAAAGACATATTCCTGTGACGTCTGGAGTCTCTTGAAGCATTAGTCAAAATTTTCCCTGTTTGCTATATTTGTTGTGGTACACCGAATACACGTTAAACATTCTGAAATCTAGTTACTCATGTGTTGGCTATGAGATTAGCTGAGCATCTTCCAGAAAAAGAATGCTTATTATAAAGATCAGCAAGTATCATCTGTAAGAAGACATAAGAAAGATGCCGACAACTATTTGATCAGGTACTACAAATACCTGCTTGAAGAACCCATGCAGTAATGCAACTGTCCAGTGACAGTTCTTGAGTTTATCATGAATTTTACGAGTTAAGTTCTCGTTCCAAACAAACTTTGTTCCGGCAGTGTATTGTTCTGTTTGCTTCTGGCTCAAGTTAGCCTGTAGGCTATGCATAATCGGATATGAGTAGCTGAAGTAATAGTCCTTCCTTAGATCCACCAACTCTAGAAGCTTCTTGTACCTATCCATGATTGAACATAGAAGAACAGTTCAGTAACAAACTAGAAAATTAACCGAAAACAGAAATATCCAATTTTGTTGGTCGTTGATTGATCCTTGATCTCGTTCCTACTACTTAATAGGATCAGTGATCTCATACTAAATACAACTTTGGAAAAAGTATAATACAAATCACTAAAATAAATCTACAACTAACAGTAACGTTCACCACAGGAGATATTTTTAGTTTGGTAATTATTAATGTACAAACTATCAGTATGAGATCACCTCCAACCCACATAAACTATCAGACACTACAAATTTTTTGTTCTAAAGTAGCAAATGGCTAAACCAAAGATGATACTTTGAACATAGAATACCTTCGACATGTCGAACATTCAACAAGTGGATGACACACTAACCTGTTCTCTCTTTCAAATTCATCCATGGACAAGAATGTACGCTGAGCAAGTGGAATAATCTTGTATTCCGCAATGGTGTAAATCGGATGATCAAAAATCTGACCAATCTTCCTTCTCTTTGTTATTAAGATGACATAATAAGGTCCCAATAGTCTGATGAACCCTGAATAACAAAGAAATCAATTTTTTAAGAGAAACCGCATAAATGACAGCTAGACATTGTTCACTCTGATTCATGTTCTCACTCACTTACCTACAATCCCATAGCAATAGGTGACAAACTTAAGTCCACCGCTCATTTTATTAGCTTCCTTTATGTCTTGCAACAGAGCCTTGCACAGAGAAAATGAATAAACTGTGGGATCTTCGTAGAAGACTAGCTTGGAAGGATTCGACTTATCAATCTTCAACACTCTCCAGTACTTTCTTCTTTTATCTCTTCCAATCATAAAAAACTTCTGCTCCACAAAATCAGACAGATAATACATACCGCGAGAAGGTGAAATACAATTGAGGTCAAATCCATATGAGTAGGTATAGTTGGTGGAATATCATATTTCATTGCTCGCTTATGGTATCATCAACCAATCTAATAGTACTACTTCATCAAGATGTGATATTCCCCACTTAATAATACCAAGGTAAAATAGTTTGCTAAATCACTGAATGCATACAGCTGTCTCACACAAGACTCGCTAAAAATCAAATTGACGACATTTTTAAGGTAGTCAACTAGTCAAGTGAAGCGATAATACAACACATAACATGATGCTATTGTAAATATCATGACACCAATTTGGAATTTCCTAAAACCCTGAACTCATTAAAAGGGGAATTTTCACAAATGAGCAGCAAAAAAATGATATTTTCCAACACTACTCAATCCAAATAAAAGTTAGGGAATTGATAAAAAAAATGCATACAGATGAGGTCTCATAGAGGGAAAACTTCTCCAAACAATATGAAGCTTCAAAATCTATCTCCCTGCCAGCACTGCCGCTACCACCGCCTCCACTGTCACCGCAAGAAACACTCTCAGACCATATTTCTTCCATTAAAGGAACATGAATCTCTTCCAATGAACCCTTCCTTAAGCTTCTCCCCTTTTTTCCAAAACCAATAAACAGTCTAGGAAAAACCCAAAAGTTAAAATCGTAGTATGGTGAAAATTGAGGAACAAAGCAAAACTACTATTACTAACAAAAATAAGAAAAGAGGGAAGGAGAAAGAAAAATAACCTTGTAGCAGAGGCTAAAGAAACATGAAATTAAGAGGGAAATTAGAAGAAATGGAAGAGAAGATGTGATCAAAAGTGTAAGGAGAATTGTAGAATTGATATTTGAATTGGTGTTATTCCATGTTTATGGAGTTTAAAATGTCAAGATTTTGAGGCATTCAACTATGGTAAATGTTTGGCGGGTTTTTTTCCTGCCCATTTTATGAATTTTTAATTGAACTTTCTATTTTTAATCTTAGCTAGAAAGTCAAATGAGAGTATTTAATGAAATTGAGGGGAGAGTGATAAGGCATTGTGAGAAGTGAAAACCGTCCATCTCATCATGAATAATACGGAGTATTAATTTATATTATACTGTATTTTCGGACCTGCTATGAGTCAAAGTTTGAGCAATTCTAAAGTATTGTTTGATTGTCACTTAAAAAATATGTGAATTGGAAAATCCAATACAACAACAACAACATCAAAGCCTTAATCCCAAAATGATTTGGGGTGCGCCGACATAAATCATCCTTTAGAACCGTCCCTATGTGATCGCACACCTCAAAATGCGAAAAGATAGAAAAAGAAAAGTGAAAAGCGAATGGGGAGTGAAACATAACACAAAAGCCAAGTTAAACTTATAGCTTTGAAGCTCAGATTTCTTTTATAAAATGAATTACAAAAACACGGCTTGTTTGGTTGACAATTTTTTTGTCAAAATAGTGACTTGCAAATTCACATGAATTGCCAAATCCTACAAGATGGACCCAATATCTAGATGTCAGTATAATCTATACTTCAGGTGCCAAATATGTTAAAACAATGAACTTGAACTTGAACTTGGACTGAATAGTACCTTACTATCTGCAGGGGAACCACATTTTGTTGCGTAATGGCATCCCGTAGAGCCTCCAAAACCTTCATAAGCTCATATGCTAAATTTTAGTTGAATTCGAGTTCTGGTGATCCAGTTAACCTTGCAGCATTTAATTATGACCACCTCAATAGATGTCCACCAAGCTCATATTAGGTCCTTCACTCTCCAGGAATTTAGACTCTAGTCCTATGCATCTAGCCAGATGGAAGATCTCCACAGACCTGGGGTGGGACGTGTCTCTTGAAGAAAACCCATGCATAATCATGGAACCATCATTACTACCCACATCAACCCAGCTCAATCCAACTTCCTTTCTGACTCTCTTATCTTTCATTTCCCTCCTCATGGTTGCTACTTTATCCCAGTCGCCTTTCTCAGCATATAAATTCGACATCAGAACATAAGAGCCGGATTCCTCAGGCTGCAATTCGATTAATGCATTAGCCATCTTCCCACCCAACTCCATATCCCCGTGTGTCCTGCACGCTCCTAACAAACTCTGCAATGCCGAGAATGACGGTTTCCCAGGAATCTGAAGAACAAACTCTTCTGCCTCTTTTAGACGTCCTGCACGTCCCAACATATCAACCATACAAGCATAATGCTCTGGTGATGGAACAATGAGATTGTCTTTGACCATCATGTCCCAAATTTGATGACCTTTATCAACCATGCCCTTTCTACCACAAGCTGTAAGCAAGGACAGGAAGGTAATTGAGTCAGGTCTTACCCCTTCCTGCTGCATCTGAGAAAATATCGCCATGACTGAATTGTAATCCCCATGTCTGGCATGGGCTGAAATTATTGCTGTCCAAGCAAATTGGGTTTTTTGAACACTTTCCTTGAATATCTTGTTGGACTCGGAGAGACTTCCTCGTTTTCCATACATGTCAAGGAGGGCAGCTGAAACAATTGGATTAGAATTTAATCCGGATTTGAACAGATGAGAGTGACATCTTTGTCCATATCTCAGTGAAATGGCTTCAGCTGATCCAATTGCACTTAATATGCTCCCAAATGTGTATTGATTAGGACGGGTGTCCGCTATAGCAGATCGGAATGCTTCAAAAGCTTCTTCGTATAATCTATTTTGATGATACCCAGATATTAAAGTATTCCAAGATATAACATCCCTATAATGGAGCTCTTCAAAAACCTTCACTGCATCTCCCATTGATTCAAACTTTGCATACATTGAAATAAGACTATTTGAAACATGCAACTCCGATACAAAATTACTACGCAGACAAAACCCATGAATCATTTGACCGTCCTTGACCATATTCCTTTGTGTAATTGCATGGAGTAAACCAATGAAGGTCACCTCATTAGGGTAGACGCCATCCACACTCATCCCTCTGAAGAGGCCAAGTGCTTCATCCGGAAATACTGAAATCATTGTCGTCCAAGAAACGACATTTCTCTCGACCATATCTTGGAATACAAGTTTTACATCTCCATTTACCTCACACTTTGCATATGCTGACATCAAAAGGTTACAAACCGAAGCATATCTTCCATAACCAATCTTTATACTCAGGCCGTGCAGCAATTTCCCAGCCTCTAAATATTTTTCACGTCCACAAGCCGAAATTCCAGCAGTTAAAGAAACATTATCTATCCTCACTCCTTGTTTCACCATATTGCAAAATGTCTGAATCGTTTCAATTCCACAACTTCCCTCTTGGCTATACCCACACAACATTGCATTCCAAGATACATGATCCTTGGTTGGCATCTCATAAAACACTTTTTCAGCCTCGAAAATACGACCCCATCTAGAGTACAATGTAATGAGTGAATTACCTACGAAAACCTCAGAACCAAACCCCGACTTTAGTATGCTAGAATGCAATTGAAACCCAAATAGAAACCCCTGATCATCCACGCAAAACGACAAAGCTGTAGTATAGGTAACAGGGTCGAAAACAACACCATTTGCATTCATGTTTGCTGCAAAACACAATGAAACATCTCTATTCCGAAAACCCAATAATATAGTGTTGTAAGAAACAGTATCAGGATCATCCATGCTGCGAAACAATTTAAGAGAATCATCAAATTTCCCAGCTTTACAATACATACTCATCAACGAATTCACGACTGACCGATATCTAATAAACCCGGATGACAATGCAAAGCTGTGTAAAGAACCACCCACTTTCGGGTCACCACGACAAGCTTTGATGGCCATAGCCACAACATTTTCACTAATACCGCGATTAAAACTATGCATCAATTCTGTTTTAAATACCATAAGGGCTCCAGAACTATAGTACCTTAGCGAAAGATTGAAACTTTGGTTCAGGCAATTCATCAAACACCTTCTATGCAACTCTCTAATTCCAGCAAATGCAATCAAACCCATCAAATTAGCTGCTATAAGCTTTTGCAAGGAATTAAATAGAATTAAAGTTAGCAATTAACATAAATTTTGAAGCAATTTAGAAAATATACGTTGGATGTCAAGATTTTGAAGCATTCAACAATGGTGAAGTTTCGCGGGTTTTTTTTCTACTAGTTCGAGGGCTCTTCTCACCGTGAGGGTTAGAGTTTCCTATGCATGTTTCTCATTTTGAAAAAATTCTAAAATATGAGACGGTCTATTTTCATAAAATGTTTATTCATCTAGTATTAATAAATGAGTTATCTTTTTATATTTTAAAATCGTCTCACACAAGAATTACCGCTCTTGTTGTCATTTACTGATCAATAATTTTGTTTTCTCAGTTACAGTTTTTAGAGAAATTTGAATTTCTTTTTAAGCACCGGGTTTGGATTCAATATTACACTCTTACCATGTGTACCAATCTTCATATCATCGGCTTTTCTTCCGGTTTTTAATCGTATCGTCAATTAAACTCGTTTTATTCCAAACACGTAATGCTCCGCAAATTTTAAGCGACTATTCATCTAAATGGAAGAAAAAGAGTCTGCTTCATATGCCTACATATGCTTACTCTAAAACCAATTGGTAATAGAGAGATTTTATCCATGTGTACACTCACATGGGGTCATGTGGATATATATGAGCTTCTTCATACTCCCCTGAGTCTTTTGCCAAAATAACCATTCTGCCAAAAGTATTTTCCAAAATAACCATTTTGTAAAACTATTTACCAAACTAACCATTATTAATAGATTAGTCATTAATTAAATCTTAAAAAATGATATTTCCCCTATCAAATTTCACAAATTTTCTTCCTATTTTCCCTGTTAATTAGATATCGGTCACGCGTGACTGCGTGAGACCCATTTTAAATCAGACCGAGGTCCTGATGCATTATCCCTAGCCGACATCAATTTAATTCATTATCCCTAGGTTTTTTTGCCATGAGCACTTATATGTGATACCAAGTTAAAAACACACCTTGTGGGTGTTATTTAGTAGATAAAACGTCATGAGTTTAATTCTTGTATTGTGCAATTTTTGTTTGCATTTGTAGTAAGAACAAATTTCGCAATTTATTCAGTTTTCTGCACAAGTTTACAAGTAGGATAATACAAGCAAGAATGTCTGGTTAGCATTACAAGCATTACAAATAAACGAAACAAGTAATTAAAATTAAAATGTCACTAATACTAATTTAGTTCCGCAACATTCCCCTCGAAAAGATGCTAGAGAAATCCATGTACATTTATCAGAAAACCCACCATTATCGACAAGCTAATCCCCCCACAAAGTTCGACTTAAAACTGAATGTTCTAACAGTCTAGCATATCGTTTACAAAATATGTTCCTACAATAAACCAAGCGAGCAGGAGCGAGGAGAAAGAAAGCCATGCAACTAGAAAAGGCCAACCAACCATGTAAATACCCAAGCAAAGAACAAGGACAAAGGGCAAGAAAGATCGTAAGATAGACACACTGTCAACCCATTTTCCCTTGCATAGAACAAGAGCCGCCACATTGATCATGTTCCAGCTCATCGACCCGCCATAACATAGCCGGTTAAGACAATTAGCCACAAAAGAGTTGCAATTGCACGTAAAGAGGTTGTACGATTTACTCTCATAGTGATGCATACTCGTGTGCAGAGCATCGTCCCAAGATATTGTCGTCCCATATTCATGATGCTTGTACCGCTGCTTGCATGTGTGCGCCGATAAATGTGGAGGAAAGCAGCACTACAAGAAATTAAGTCAGTCGCTTCTGAAAAAACTTTAACCTCAGATGAGATACTGTAAAACCAGTGAATGAAACATATAACAATTATACGGAGTATAAAACTATAAATTATGG
>JAGPOY010001327.1:0-17856 GCA_018983105.1 Silene uniflora
CACATTAAATTGCGGCCATACTTCGCAAGTCGTAGTAGTTGAGTGATTTTGGTTACTTGTGTACATAAATCACTCGTTCTTCATCATGAGCGACAAGAGAAACCCGCGAGAGTCTATTTTTTAAGTCACATATGGTCAAGAATCTAGTGTTGAGTCGAATCATGTGTGTGCCATTTTAGTCTTAGGGAGTATAGCATTGTTTTCCCTTTTTCCCGCCTAGAATTTTTTTTTTTGCGCCTCTTGTACGTCATCACTTGTGTATGCTTGAGCTAGCTTTAGGGAGCTGGCACCTTGTTAAGACCCCGAGACGACATTTCCTACTTGACTCTGTTACTTAAAACTCGGCCACTTAGATGAGGAAAGTGGTACAATTTTTGTAGATGCGGGTTTATGTTTGTGTGCTTCATGATGGATGTATCGCCGTTTTGGCAAGACCCCACTTGCCTTGCAAGAAGGTATCTTACCTCATAGGTACCTTGTTGTGAGTTGAAGGGGCGGAGTGAGATCTGCTAATTGTCTCATATCAGATATGCTTATTAGTATTAGTTTAAATAAAGGTCCTAGTTCTAGTCACCTCTTTGCTCATGACGAGCAAAGGTTCGATTTGGGGATATTTGATATGGTTGTATTTTGCACACATGTATGTATTCCCCTAATTAACCTTATTTTGCATGCTAATATAAGCTTCATAGTCATTTTCCTAGTCAATAACTTCCTATTTTGCTTTCCTACTGCATTTCATATGTTTTGTAGGAAAGGAGGAGAATAAGACGGAATTCCCGTCTTTTGTGCACATTTGGGAGTTATATGACGATCTAGAGGACTAGAATGTAGAGGAGGCGGAAAATATGGACCCTTAGACCAATAAAGAAGCTTTTGGAAGCTAAGAAGTCAATCCCCACGAGCCAAGGTGAAAACAAGCTCGAGCCGCCTTACAGCTTGGAACTGAGCCGCCCTGCTTGGAGCTGAACAGCCCTACTCAAGCTCGAGTCACCCTAATTTTTAGGCAGTAGTTCAACCATACACTATGGAGCCGCTCGGGTCATTGCCAAGCGGCCCTACTCGAGGCCAACATGCTCGGCTCAAGGTCGAGCCGCCCGGCACCATGGTTTATTTTATGGGCCTTGGACGACCCTCCATTTCTAATCAACCCTAAGCTTGTATTAGTATAAATATCCTACTTGTAATAAGTTTAGGATTAAGCTTGACAAGCCTCTTTAGGAGTAGATTAGAATAAGATTAGACTTTAATCTTTCCATAGTTGTTCTTTAATCTTTCCACATTCAAGCTTAGATCTAGTCTTATTATTGAAGAATTCTTTGGTTCTAATTGAAGATTTGACATCTTTTCATTTATCAAAAGGGTTTCTTCTTTATTTCTTTCATTATTATTGTTCATCTCCTTTAGGTTGGTGCAATTCTTTACTCTTTACTCAATTTATTGTTAATCCTTGTTACTTAATTACCTTACTTTATTCATCATCTTTCCTCTTGCTATAATGTTTGACACCATTAATTGCATGATCTACATGATGATTAGTGAGTAGTGACTTTTCTAGGATTAGTGGGGGATTATGGGAAGGATAAAAGGGTAGATCCATATCTTAATGAGTTTATTTGGTCGATTAAATTGTTGTTGTATTATCTAGCTTAGTGCACATGTTATGTTTGATGAAATGTTTGATTGACAACTTGCATGATTCTCTACCTATTCAACTAACCTTGTAAGATCAGAAGCATCGGAGGGAGTTAGACCATGCACTAGACTAGTAGGGAGACCGGGTGCACGGAAGCTAACCCGACTCGACCTAAGGACCGCAGGACCAAAAGTTTCGGACCTATTCTACCATGACTCTGACTAAACATTAGACTCATACCCTTGGATTACCATTTGATCACCCATATGAATCCACTCTTCTTAGTTTTCTTCCTTGTTGATTTAAATGTTGCAATTTACTTGCTTTTCATTAGTTTAGATTACAAAAACCCCTCTATAATTGTGACACTTGCATGATTAGAGTAGATAAACATAGAACTTGGTACACACCATCTTATGGGTTCAACTCCGACTTACTAACTATACTAAGTTGGATATAAATATTGTTTGAGAGTGGACAACGACCCACTCATCAGTAAGATCGAGAGCCTTGGTTCGTAATCCGAAAATAGCATTGACCCAATTTAGATTCACATATGTAGAGACCCTTGATTACTCCTATGAACCCATGATACCCTAGTGCTTAATTTCTTTCTATATTGTTTACACCTTGTCACTGTTGTCTTAATTTCATTAGGTTAGTTTAAAGCCAAAACCTTATAATTGTGACACTTGCACAACTCGAAATAGATTGACTTAGAACCTAAAACACACTGTCCCACGAATCGATCTCGACTTAACCACTTGCTAATTGTTTGTTGAGATTATAAATGTGTGTGATTATTGAGCGTGACGACTAAGCTTACATCAATAGCGAACGAAGCAAGGTGAGCAAACCAGACTTACCTGTTCCTGGCCTAGTCAACTCTTATGTTAATTTATCAAGGAAATTGAACTATTTAATTGAACATTTTGAACTGTGTTACAAATTTAATTTTGTAAATTTGTAGAATAAAAAACTCCACAACTCTATTTCATCGTTGGCGAGTTAGTAATGAGCTGCGAGGGTGATGACATGTTAGTACTTGACTTTAAGTATGTAGTGAGGATGATGTTAGGGGTGTGAGGGAGATGAAGGTGTTAATGGCAGGGCAATTCTTCTGTTTTGTTTTTGGGTGTTGCTGCGTAGTGGGATATTACATTTTTTTCTATTTTTATTTTTTTTTTCAGTTTTTTCCATGGTACCCTTGTGGTTTGTCAATTTGCTCATGGTACCCCTCTTTTTAAGAATGTATCTACAATGCCCTTGAGGTTCATTATTATTGCCTAGTGTGCCATTGTTGTTAGTACTTCCGTTAGTAGTGTAAAATTGGGCAGAAAAATTTCTTCTTTAATCCCCCTTTATACACCCTTATTATCACAAACACATTCATTACTCCCAAAACCCTAAAGAATCACAAAGCTTCCTCATCACCCTTTTATTTCATCTTCAATAAATTTCATCCTTAATTCATTCACATCCAACAAAACCCCTCCTTAATTCATCTTCATCATTTTGATTGTAATCAAATTCCTCTCTTCCTTGTTCTTGATTATTCGATCATCAAAGGTTATCTGCATCCAAAAGGTACGCTTTTTTTTTCTGAAATGGAATTGTTCAATAGAGATGTTGAATGTGTATTATAGTGAAAAAAAAATTATTAGTAGCTGTTGAATGAGAAAATGGTATATTGCAAACCTTAGGGGCATTTGGTGCAAAATTAATTTTTTTCATAAAGTTGTTAAAAACCAAACTTTTTCCGCCAAAAAAAAGTTATTTGCCTTAATCTAACACCATTAGTCTTAATTTAACACCCATAACATAATAAGGGTACCATTGGCACAAATAATGAACCTCAGGGGTACCATGGACACATTCTTAAAAATAGGGGTACCATAGAAAAAGTGACAAACCACAGGGGTACCATGGGAAATATCCGTTTTTTTCCAAGTTTTCTTTATGGAGCCCGTGATATGTTCGATCTTTCGAACCCAATGTAACACATTTTTTGTTTTTGCTATTATATTTTTTTTTCTTCCATTTATTTTTCCCTCATTGCAGTACATTATTTTTTCATTCAATTTTTTTAAATTTCTTTACTCTATGTCAAACTTTTAGTATACTATATTATCCTTCTAGCTGTATGCGGTGGAATGTATAGACGCATTTTTAAAAATATCTTTTACATATTACAAGAAATGTATCACATTTAATGAGATTGAAAAGGTTTATAGCAAAAACTGGGTGTTGGATATGTATAAAATTTAAAATTAATATGAAATAATTTTTGTTTGTCGTTTAACTTATTCCAACAACTAGAGTCCAAATTAAAATTCAGTATGGATTTTGATTGTTTTTTTTATTTGTTTAATTAATTTTGAAATTAAAAAGGCCCAATGGATTTCGCGGGACCATTAACGTTAAAAAGCCCTCATCTTGGCGAGTAGCCCTTCTATAAACCTAGAGTCGGTTCATCATTCGGAACCACATCACATCCTGGATCTGGTACACAATTGTCGGGACGCTAGTCTTTTTTTCGACCCCGGCCTGGGAATAATTTTTTTTTTTCGACAACAGTATACTGATATTAATGAAAAAGAGAAACAAGTACAAGAGAAAGTTATCCCGTAGCAAGGCTAACCGACCAGTTTCGATGTAGACGTAAGAAAAGGTGAATGACACCTAAAGTGTTTCGCATTACGATGGGTAATGGCTTAGTAGAAGCCAGAACGGAAGATAGTTTTCTGGAGTGTACAGTAAAAGTAATAGACGCCTGAGTTAATGTAGTAGACTGGCGCATAACCGAAAGCAAAGCTGATGTAGTTGCTGTGAAATAGGAACTTCCTCGGACTCTAAAGACCTCAGTGGTATCCGTGTGAAGGGTCGTAGAGTAGGCAACAAAGCATGTTGGGATTGATGTTTTACGAACAGAGATTACGAAGGAAAGATCAATATTACTTGATGAATGTGTCAAAGATTGATGCTGAACTGCCATGCAAAAAGGGCTGATGTTGTCTGAAAACTCCAGTTTCCGAGAGTGATTGAAGATCATTTTATCCATTAATTGAAGGATGGATGAAGGATTTACTTGAGCAGCTTCAAAGATAATTGAATTACGCACCAACCAAATAGCTCGTAACAAACAGAAAAAGGCCAGCAGACGGGTAAAATTCGTTGGTGAATATAAGTAGGTGATGTAGTCAGTAATCCACTTCTTGAAAGAAACACTTGGGTCAGCAAAAGAGTTGATACCACGAATAGAAGAGCGCCAAATATGTTGGATAACAACGCAAGAATGAAAAAGATGTGCAACTGATTCAGGACAGTTTGAGCAGAAAACACATTCCAATGGCACTTGCATTCCTCTACGGGCCAAGGTCATTTTGGTTGGCAGAATGTCATGGAGCAGTTTCCAAAGGAAGATGGCGAACTTAGTCGAGAAAGAGAATTTCCAAATAATATTCCAAGGTGCATAGCTGACCAAAGATAGGGAAGGAGGTATGCGTGATTGGGATATGAGAAATTGGTAGCCAGACCGAGTGGTATATGCGCCATCTTCAGTATACTTCCAGTAAAGGTAATCATCCGATATTAATAAGGGCGGTACCATAGCGAGAATGGATTTGGCAGTCGAAGGAACAAAGTATGTAAATATGGAAGTAGGATTCCAGGAACCATCTGGTAGAAGAAAATCTGAGAGTTGTTGGCGTGCTTTTGTTGAAGGAACACGCAAAGTAGGGCCATGGCCGTCAATCCACTGACTGGAAGCCAAGTCATTTCTCATTCCATTACCGACTTTCTAGGCCATAGCCGTAGAACAAGCTGCAGTAGCGCGGCATATTCCAGACCACACAAAAGACGGCTGAGAAGTATTTGCTTTTAATGTGGGTATAGGAAAGTCTTTATGGTACTTTGGTGCAAGATATTTAGCAAGCAGTCCATTTGGTTTATGGTGAATGCGCCAAAAATTCTTCAGGAGAGTCGCTTGACTCAGCAAAGACACAGACTTGATTCCGAGGCCTCCCATAGCAGTCGGAGCTTGTAAATGATCAGCAAACAACCAATGCAAAGATCGTTTCCTTGTATCCCGACTCCACCAGAAAGCAGTAATTAAAGAGTCCAATTTCCGCGACACAGTAAGCGGTAGCGCGAGCGAAGCCAGAATGTGGTTAATGGATCCAGGCAAGATGGAATTAATAATGATCAACTTGGTAGGTCGACTCAAATGGAGTGCAGACAAGGCAGTAATGCAGGTGATAAATTTGTCGATTAGAGAATGAAAAGTCGTTGTCTTCTGCTTAGGTAAATCAATTGGAACTCCCAAATAGTTACCAAAGGAAGAACAGGTCTTCATCTTGAGAATAGTAGTCAAATGGGCCTTGAAATCTTCAGGAGCATTCGGGCTAAACTTGATAAAAGATATGTCAAAGCTAATCATTTGGCCATAAGCCTTTTCAAAATCATGAAAAACTTGTCGTAAAGTTTCAAACAAAGAAGGGCCAGCTTTGCAGCATATGAAAGCGTCATCCGCGTAAAAAAGATGGGTGAGTGGTGGAGCATATCTTAAGATTTTTAATCCACAAAGGAGGCGTTGTTGCTCAGCAGCTTTTAATTGGATTGATAAAACTTCCATACACATAATAAAAGGATACGGGATCAATGGATCACCTTGTCGAACACCACATCTTGGATGAAAAGATGTTGAAGGAACACCATTAATTAGAATACTATAATTGACGGTGGATATGCATTCCCAAATGAAATTACGCCAAGCCATAGGAAAACCGAAACGAGTCACATGGGAGAGGAGAAAACGCCATGAAACACGATCAAAGGCCTTGTGCATATCTAGTTTCAACACCGCATAACAGTTATTCCCTTTTTTGGTTTTATTTATATAATGCAGAATTTCTTGTGCAAGAACACAACCATCAGACATGAGGCGGTCGGGGATAAAAGCTTGTTGAGAATCTGAAATTATTGAAGGCATGACCATCTTCAACCGATTAGCAATACACTTGGAAGCCAGTCGATAAACAACATTGCAGAGGCTAATGGGGCGGTATTGCATGATGGACTCTGGTTTGTCAATTTTAGGAATAAGAACAATTAAAGTATTATTCCATTCCTTAAGCATGACACCAGAGTTCAGGAATCGAAGGATGGCCGAGGTGACCAAGGGGCCAATATCAGGCCAGAAAACTTGAAATTTTTTTGGTGTAATTCCATCAGGGCCAGGAGATTTTGACCCATCCATATCGTGGAGTGCATGGTGAACTTCTTGTGATGTGAAAGGCGCTTGAAGAAAATTGCAATCGGTTTGAGTAAGTGATGGAATATTAAGTCCTGATAACAAAGGATCAAAAAACTCAGATGGGTGGCCAGGATCAGGAGCTGGAATGTGACACAAAAGTGATTGAAAACTCAATTATTCTCTTCATACCATTTTTATCGTCATCTTTTTAAACCAAAATTTATTCCGAATAACTTAGGATAACGATAGGGCGCTAACGGGTGGTACACAATCCCGGCGCCACCCTATTAAAATAATTAAATCATAACGAATTTTAAAATCTGTTTAGATTCTGCCTAATTGAACGGAAGGGCATGAGAGTTTAGTTTATCTCCACCTTAATGTTAGCCATGGAATTTACATAGTTACGGCTTTACACAACCTCCTGCTTGTTTCTTAACTTCCTCATACAAGGTTTAGGCAATCGTATGATCGGTGTAATGGTGTCCATCTGACCATGGCGTTCAATCGAAAGCACAAGTTACTTGCTCAATCGAAGCAGCTAAAAAAGATGTTGAACGTGCGTTTGGAGTTTTACAAGCGAGGTTTTCATTTATCAAATGTCCTTGTCGTATTTGGAACCCTAGTATCATCGGTAAAATTATGATGGCTTGTATTATGCATAATATGATTGTTGAGGATGAGCGAGACACATACTTAAACCATTGGGATACAACTGAATTTAATGAAGACATGTCAACAGAGATAAGTGCGATAAATGGAGATGAAATTCCTGATAACGGGACTTCGCAATTTTCTATCGGAGAGTCAAGTCTAACTAGATATATGCAACGTCGATCACAACTTCGGCATAGAAACACTCATAATGATCTTAAAAGTGATCTAATTGAGCATATTTGGGAAATATTTGGTAATGTCAACTGAAAAAATGTCTTTCTTATTTTTATTATTGCAATATTTGTTATATTTTAGAGTAACGTATTATGTATTCAAGTTTTAATGGTAATTGAAATTTCTGTTGGCATTATCGTAGTTTGTTGTATGTTTTTTGCGACTTTAACAAAAAAATACTCTCTCCATGTCATACCAATGGTTACACTTGCCTATTTCGGCCGTACCATACAAATGGTTACATACCATAAATAACCTATTTTTGACTCTTATACCCTCAGTGGGCCAAAGCTTCCACCCAACTACTAACCCATTAATTCCATTCGTTATACCCACCAACCTAACATTTAACCTTACTTTCCATATTTGCCCTTGCTTTTACCCTCTTTTCTTAAAAACCGTTTTTTTCACCATGTAACCATTTGTATGGCATGGAGGGAGTATATTATTAAAAAAATGTTTTTTTTTAATAAAATTATGATCCATGTAATATATTTGATTTTTTGTAAAATTTTCAATATTTGTGAATTTTTGACATAAAAAATATATTTGATGATATAAAATAAAAGGTAAGAGAAAAGTTTGAGTAAAAGTGAGGGAGAGAAGGTAGGTTAATATAAAGTGGTCATTGATAAACATCAAATAAATGGTGTAGGACAAATAAGATGCTCATGAATATAAATGTAATATTTATATGTGTGACCTAGGTCATGATCTTTCAGTGATAAAGATGGTCTAAGTTGAAGGAGCTGTTTAACATAAGGATGTAGTATTTCATCCCTGCCCTTTGATAATTTATTTGACTAATCTTAAAAATAATTAAAATATCATTAATATTTACAAAATTACCCTCGGTGGCTCGGTGGTACTTAAAATCGACGTCACCCGGTAACGCCATCGGTGGCGCCCTTTCATTTTTCTTTTCCAATTACTTATCCCCTTTTAAAACTTTATATGGTAAATTAATGAATCATCAATATTGCCTCTATTAACTATTATCCCTTTCGTCATAATCATATTAATCTCCATTTTCTTTAATTGAAGGGTTAATTTTTATTTTACCAAAATAAATTTTTTTCAAAAAAAAAAAATTTGATAAAAGAAGAATGTAGGAAGTAATAAACTAATAATGTACTACCATCTTTCTGCATGCATATTAATGCTGCATAACGTTTAAGCACGATTGTTGGATTAACTTTTTTTTCTGACTAGCTAGTTTATTTGAACGTTAATTAAAGCAATACATGAGCACTAATAAGCCACTAACAGTGCAACATATTGTTTAATACTCGGTATTTAAATAAGTACATGATATGTAAATCTTATCGCGAGTGTTTAAAAATAAGTGTGTTTTAATTCCTGAGAAAAATCTGCAACACATTAAAAGCACTACGTGCTGATGAGTAGCCTATATATGAAATTACACAACTTTGTGACGGCTGATAGCTGTTATAAGTTTGTGACGGGTCAAATAAAACTTATATGAGAGGATAAAGACAAGTTATTTGTGATTCCCTATATATTCTACTTTTTGTCTTATCTACCCATATGGGTGATATTTGACCCGTTACAAGTTTGTGACGGATTCGTCACAAGTGAAACCTATTGATAAAATTATAAACGAGTAAATAAATGTTAAGGACACTCCAATACATGCTGAAATAATATTATTATTATTATTATTATATTATTAGTAAATACTTCGTATAACCTTGTATGGGAATCCAATCTATCAGACCATTCCCAAGGAAGGTCAATTTGGCCCAATTGACCTTGCTTAGGTCAAGTTAATTACAATTAGAAGGTTGATTAACTTGACCCAAGGTCAATTTGTGTCAATTTTTGACCTAGGTGGAGTCAAATGACCCAACAAATTGATCTCTCATGTGGCCAATTTTTATTGGTTACAAATTAAAATTCAATAAATAAAAAAAAAGTAATATATATACAAAGTTATTGTACAAAAAGTGGGGTAGAGAATGATTGAAAATGTTGGAAAGTAGAAAATGATTGGAATATTGACCTAGGTCACGACCTTTTGCTTGGGAGGGTAAAACTGGGTCAAGTTAAATAAGGTGAGATTAAGAGTAAAATTGGGTATTGACCCAATTAAGGTTAATTCTTGCTTGGGGATGGTCTCAGAATAGGTTACTTTAATCAAGTCAAACTGCACCCTCTAATTAACTATTCGCATCCCAATCATGGTTTCCTGCATGTAATTATAAAACACTAATCAATAAGTACAAGAAGTGAAGAAGCCTATAATTACAGCTACAAGATTTTGAATTGAATTTCTTTAGATTGTTCGGGTGGACAGGGTTCAAATGATGATTTGGCCGGTGAGCGTGAGAAGCTAGGTAGCACGGATACTCCTTCTAACTAGCCGTCATGTGCCGACACCGTGTCGGATACACGGACACCCGACACTCGTCGGACACACGCCTAAGCATGTTATAGTTTAGAGGGGAAATAAAATGTCAAAAGAAATTGATTAGAAAACGAGTTTTGGATGGAAAATGAGAATTAATTATAATTAAAGTCAAATTTAATCTTCACTTATTATCTAAATTTAATATCAAATGCATTATAAAACTAAAATCATACGTTATTTATAACCATAACATATAGGAGTATATTTTTATAAATTTAAATAGGGTGTCCCGTATCCTAAATTTCATGGAATGCCGTATCACGTGTCCGTGTCCGTTTTCGTTTTCGTTTTGGTGCTACCTAGATTAGAAGTCGAACAAGGAACTTGGAGAGAGCTTTCATAAAGCAGGTCGTAGATTCATGAGAAGGATCGAATAGAGAGCGTTACTAAAAAAAAAAATTAATTATCTTTATTGAATTGAATTTCTTTATTGCTTGTTTTATCTCGCTAATTAATTACTTAGTTAATCAATCACTAAACCCCCATCTTTTAATTACCTTTACTCTACATTATCTACACTTTAATTACTTCGTCTTCCTTAACTCGTAGATCGAGCCTTATTATCCTATGCTATCATTTAGTTTAAATTCTACTTCATGGAATAAAACAAAACGTACATCGATCATTGAGTCCATGCGATCGTATTGTCGATGTCAGGTTTAGAACTTAGAGCAAGTCCTATGGTAAGCTAATAGAAACTAGCTTACCTTTGCCACATCAAATTTTAAGCTACAAAACTTTTGAGCTAGTAATGCATTCCAATAGTTTAGCTTAATTTTTCACTAGCTAGATTGGGCCTACATTTTAAGATGCTAACTTTTTATTGGTCGTTTTCTTGTGATGGGTCCATTTAAGCAAGTTTAGGCAACTAGCTTAATGAAGCTAGTTGCTTAAACAAAGCTAATTCATATTTACATTTCCAATGGTTTGTCTGGCTACTTGCTCTTAGAAACGGGAGCCATATAAACACTTGGCAAAAGGAAGTAGAGAATTGTTAATAAGGTTTCCGTTGAACATTATAACAAACAGATCTCAAAATACTACCGATATTATAAATAAATAAATAAAGAATCGTGTAGATAGGTGGGAGATTGGGAGACGGTCAAGTCAGTCATGTAGTAGATAGTTCATGTCATAAATTATTACATACTGCTTTAGACGTGTTATTTATTAGTGTTTTGTAATTTGTACTACTAACATAGATCACCAACAATACAGGGTTATATTATTGTTAACTGACATTTCACATTGATGAGTAATTTCAAATTTTGTGAATATGATGCAAATCATGCTTTGGATTCGTGTAGCTAATTAGATTAATATTATCTGTAGATTTTGACTCGAATAAATTAACATATGACATATTGGATTCTCATACAAAGTTTTATTTACAAAGGATACAGAATACAGTACAACTAAATAGTACTCCGTATTATTCTTTCAGCATTTATTGAAGTGTCCTTAGCATTTACTCATTCATAATTTTATATTCAAGCAAAAAATGTTATTTAGGCTACTCATTTGCACGTAGACACGTAGTGCTTCTAATGTGTAATGTGTATGATATTTTCTCAGAGCATCTCCAATACTTATAAAAAAGAATCTGCTTGTAATTTTGTAAAAATTGCAGGTTGCTCATCATTGGAGACGAAAAATTATGATCCGGTTTAAAGTTACACTTGCTCTACCAAGCTACATGCTTGATTTTTATTGCTTGGTTTTTATTGGTCGATTAATGTGAAGTAGTGGGTATATTCAAACTACAAGGTATAGTAGCTTACCATTAGAAGAACATGTAGCTTGAGAGTAATATCACTAAAAATAACTATGTGGCATGTTGAGCTACAATATAATATAACTTACAATTAAAGATGCTCTTAGGAATTAAAACTCTCCCACTAGTCACACATATATATTTTTTTTTAACATTGTTTGGGTATAAATCCGTATACCCGGTCCATTAAGTCGTCACCTGCGGATAGAGGAAGAGCGAGGCCCAACTCGCATCATGCCACACTGGGCTGCGTAAGAGAATGAGGCCCAATGCCCAAATCCAGAAAGAAGGACGAACGAGTTATGGACCGAGCGAGCAAGACTAGGCGCCTGAAGCCCAAGAGGCATCGAGCAGCCCATGGAGGGCTCAGCGTTAGGCGTGGAGGCGCCATAAGAAGACTTGGAGGGAAAGTCATCTAAACCCAACTAGGGTTTAGGTCCTATATAAGAAGACGAGGAGGAATCTTGCATGATTATTAAACTCCATACGCACACATACACATAGAAACCCTAGCAATTGTACTAGCAATATTACCGTCTCTTGCTCGTTGTAACCGTCCTCCATTAACAAAGCTAGTGCAATCCTTGGAAGGGTACCGCCCCTTCCCGCGGTCGTTTCCCACATCGGGTTTTCCGCTTCACCAAAGGCCTTGTGTTATTTGTTGTTTAACGTATTTTACATATTATCACACTAGAATAACGTATAAGACCTCTTTGACCTACCTTGACCTAATCCACCAAAAATAACCAAAACAGTTTGGCGCCCACCGTGGGGCATAGTGGTCGTCATCGTTATTCAACCAATTTAACAATGGAAAAAGACATTCAGACTTCATCAGCATCCGGATCCGGAGGATTCCAGATCAACACGACGAAAGGCACGACGACGGCGTCGGGGCAAAAGGATGTCAAAGTCACAACCCCGATTCTACAGCCGAAAAGCAGCAGAGGTGGTCAGCAACAGAAAACCCCTCCACCCCAGAATACTGCTCAGATCCTGCTCGACAGCATGGAAGAATTGACAAAGGTAGTCAAGAACTGCAGGAAGAGCAGAAGAAGGCAGACAATAAAGCAGTGCTGAGATATATAGATCTCAGAACGGAACTGGAACTGGTGAGACGACAAGCTCACTCGGCAGCAGACAAAGGGAAAGGCCTCGTCACGGCAGACGACGGAAGTCAGATCAGAACCATTCCATCTGAACTAGTGACAAGGCTGGACCTGAAGGGAACCGCGGTAGATAGGAAGATAACTCCCCAAGGGCTGGGATACCTCAGTAATTGGCAGCCTGCAAGCGATACGGCACCAACATCAGGTAACATCGTTGCTAGTCATCCTATTGCGCCTAACAGCATCCCTAGTGCAGGTCAAATGCCCCAGGCGATCAGGGAGCAGCCCGGAATGCAGGAGCAGTGGCTCCCACGGATGATGACAGCAGCCAGTCCATACAATAGCTACCCGAGCGTAGAAGTACCGCTTGCAGGAGGCAGCAGCCAGAGCAGGCAGCTAGCAGGCCGCTTGACTGAGCAGCATTACTTGGAGCTAAAGGAGATGATGAGCAGGGTCCCAGGGATGCCGCCTCCACTCGAGAAGGCTGCACCTGACAGCTATGCGGACTCCCCCTTCATAGACACAATATCTGTCGTCCCCATGCCAAAAGGATTCTCTAATCCGAATATGCCACTCTTTGATGGAAAGGCTGACCCGTTTAATCATGTGAGCCAATACAAGCAGAAAATGATGACGGTAGCAGCAGTAGGGCACGTCAAGGAGGCATGCATGTGTAAGGGGTTCGGATCCACGCTGTCAGGGCCAACGTTGAGATGGTTTGTGGGACTCCCCAACAGATCAATTTCGACGTTTGTAGACTTGGTAAATGTGTTCACGCAACAATTTGCAAGCAGTGCCAAAGCACAAAAGCACGCTGGAGACCTGTACAGGATGGCTCAGAGTCCTGACGAGTCCATAGCAGATTATACAACCAGGTTCCTCAACGAGAAGGTGGAAGTGTGAGACTGCGACACGACTACCGCAATAGAGGCATACAGAAGAGGCCTCCACTATGACTCCACACTTTATGAGGAACTAACCATGTATCCAGCCCCAAACTTCGCTGCGGTCCAGCAGAAGGCAAAAGGAGCAACCAGATTGGAAGAAGACCTGGAAGCAAGAGCCCGGCTAGAAGCACAAAAGGCGCCGGCACAGCAGAAAGAAGAAAAAACTCACAGGAAGCAGCCAACGGAGAAGAAGGATAGCAGATACTCACCATACGGGCGGGGTATCAACAGAGTTGATAACCGAGAGGAGATGTAGCAATTGTCGGCCATAACAGAGTATGGATTCACAACAGGATTCGCTGGAATCTTCAAAGCCCTGAAAGACATGAAAGACGTAGTAAGATGGCCAAAGCCTCCGGTAGAACAGCAATCTTGGAGAAAAGACAGTAAAAAGAAGTGCGAGTTTCACCGAGACATCGGACACACCACCGAAGATTGTTGGATCCTAAGGAAAGAAGTCAAGCGATTGTACGAAGAAGGAGCACTGAACCACCTATTACCACGTGGGGGCAAACAGGAGAAGGTAGATTCCCGCAGGCAGATTAAGCCACCCCCACCGCCTGGGAATACTAAAATTATCAACGTGATAACAGGCGGTTCAGAGCTCAGTGGCCTAACATATTCAGCAGCCAAGAGACATGCCACGCAGTCTAAAGGCGACAGACCTGAAACATCCTGCAGGGTCGAACACAATGACTCACCAGCAGTTATTTTCGACGAAACAGATCTGCAGGATAACCAGGAGCATCACGATGCCCTCATCATTACGCTATCAATGGCCAACTGTACAGTTAAGAGGATCCTGGTAGATACTGGGAGCTCGGTCAATCTGATTATGCTTAAGACGATGCAGAACATGGGGTTCATTGAGAAAGACCTGCGAAAGAAATCAACCCCACTGGTAAGGTTCAGCGGAGAAACAGCTAACTCATTAGGAGAAATCACTATCTCCACCTGTGCAGGAGGCGTCAACAAGTAAGTCAACTACCTTGTCATTGATGGACCATCCACCTACAACGTCATCCTGGGGAGACCATGGCTGCACCTAATGAGGGCAGTCCCCTCAACTTACCACCAGTGCGTGAAATTCCTTGCTCCCTGGGGAACAGAGGAGATACGAGGAGATCAGGAAGAAGCGAGAAGTTGTTACCAAAAAGCATTAAAATGCACGGCCAGCCCGCCAGCATAGCAATTACAGAAGAAGCCTGTTCAGGACGAATATGTGGAGCCTCCAGTCGAGGAGCTAGATCAAATCAACCTGGACAAGCTACACCCGGAGAGAATAGTGCTGGTAGGAGCAGAGTGCACAGGTAAAATCAGAGAGCAGCTAATCAAGTTCTTGCGAGATAACATGGATTGCTTCGCCTGGTCTCATGACGACATGGTGGGGATAGATCCATCGATCATAACCCATAAATTAAGCGTGGACCCAGGATGCAAACCCATCCAGCAGAGAAGGAGGAAATTCGCAGCCGAAAGAAATGCAGTAATCAACCAGGAAGTAGACAACCTACTATCAGCAAACAAGATCCGAGAGGTAAAATATCCAGAATGGTTGTCTAATGTCGTGGCGGTACCTAAGAAAAACGGGAAATGGAGGGTGTGTGTGGACTTCACTGACCTCAACAAGGCATGTCCAAAAGATCTCTTTCCCTTGCCACATATAGATGCCATGGTAGACGCCACGGCTGGACACCAGATGCTAACATTCTTGGACGCCTGGAGCGGATACAACCAGATAAAAAAAAACAGCATTCATGTCGGAGAGAGGCATATACTGCTACAATGTCATGCCCTTCGGCCTGAAGAATGCAGGATCCACCTATCAAAGACTGGTGAATAGGATGTTCAAGGAGCAGATTGGAAAAACGATGGAGGTGTACATCGACGATATGGTAGTGAAATCAAAGCTGTTAGAAGATCACATACAACACTTAGAGGAAACCTTCAACACACTCAGGGAATACAGGATGAAGCTTACTCCATCCAAGTGCACTTTTGGAGTGTCTTCCGGGAAATTCTTAGGCTACATTGTGACTCAAAGAGGGATAGAAGTCAGCACTGAGCAAATCAAGGCAGTACTACAGCTCGAGTCACCACAGAAACCTAAAGACGTACAGCGGGTGGCAGCACTCAGCTGATTCATCTCAAGGTCCTCAGACAAATGCAGATTGTTCTACGACATATTAAGGAAGAGTCAGAAGTTTGAGTGGACTCAGGAGCATGAGCAAGCATTCAGGAAACTGAAACACTACCTCAGTACCCCCCCACTACTGTCAAAGCCGGAGCCTGGAGAACCTCTGTTCTTATACCTTGCAGTGACAGAGGTAGCGGTCAGCGCAGTCCTGGTCCGAGAGCAGGACAAAGAGCAACGCCTAGTCTACTACGTGAGCAAGTCTCTGCTATCATCAGAGACCAGGTACACACCTCTGGAAAAATTAGTACTTGCACTTGTAGTAGCATCCCATAAACTTCGTCCTTACTTCGAGTCGCATGTAGTACATGTAGTGACTAGCTATCCCCTGAAATCTATCATGAGAAAGCCTGAGCTATCAGGGAGAATGTCTAAGTGGTCGGTACACCTTAGCGGGTTTGATATTGTCTACGACCCTAGGACAGCTATTAAGTCGCAGGCACTGGCGGATTTCGTTTCGGATTTTAGCCCATCAGCCCAAGGCCTGGCGGACAGCGAAATGCTGACTCTAGATCTGGGAAGGGGAAATGAAATCTGGAAGATCCATGTAGATGGGGCCTCCAATCAAAGAGGATCAGGAGTTAGCTTGGTTCTAAGGTCTCCACAAGGGGACCTAATAGCACAAGCAGTACGTTGCGATTTCAAAGCCACCAACAACGAGACTGAGTATGAAGCCCTTATACTGGGGTTGCAGCTAGCTCTCGACATAGGGGTCAAATACCTGGAGGTATACAGTGACTCATTGTTAATAGTCAACCATGTGAACGGTGAATACATAGCCAGAGACTCCAAGATGATAGCATACTTGAAGGTAGCCATAGAGCTCAAAGAGAAATTCAAAGACTATAAAGTCTAGCAGATTCCCAGAGACCAGAACGTGAGAGCAGATTCATTGGAAACCCTGGGGGCAACCTTCAAGCCGACGGAGCTAGCAAGCATACCCATTTCATACGTCTTGAAGCCCTCGATACAGAAAGAGGAAGAGGTAGACAAAGGAGAGCTGGAAGAGCAGGACACAGAAAGACAAGCTTTTATACTAGCCAATAAGACAGATCCAGCAGCCGACCTGGAGCCAGAAGAGGAGGCAGACTGGCGTATCCCCTAGCTAAACTGGCTCCGGGATGGCACTCTCCCAGCTGACAAAAAGGAAGCTCGCAGCTTCAAGATGAAAGCTTCTCGTTTTGTACTGATCGACAATGTGCTTTTCAGGAAATCATTGGCAGGTCCCTACCTTAGGTGCCTGGAGAAACAAGAGGCGCAGACGGTATTGCATGCCCTCCACAGTGGCGAATGTGGAAATCATGCAGGGGGCAAGAGCCTATCCAGCAGAGCTCTCAGGCAAGGCTACTTTTGGCCGACCATAAGAGCAGACTCGGTGGAGTACGCAAAGAAATGCGATGGCTGTCAAAGATCAGCCCCAATGTTCCATCGGCCAGCAGAGCCCCTCCATCCAATCATCTCTCCTTGGCCGTTCATGGCCTGGGGAATGGACATCGTAGGGCCGCTGCCAACAGCTCCAGGGAACAGAAGATGGATGCTAGCAATGACCGACTACTTTTCCAAGTGGATTGAGGCAGAAGCGTTCGCAGAGGTAAAGGACAAGCAAGTCATCTCCTTTAT